>CM043017.1:52250758-52287898 GCA_023690525.1 Holotrichia oblita | reverse complement strand
AGTGGCAAGTAACTATGTAAAACAAATAAGCTAAGCATCCTTGCTTCAGTAAATTGATACATCTGTGCATTTTAGGTAGGAAGATTAACTAAATCGTTATAACTTATTCACCTTCCATTTTAGGTATAGGAACACCTAATACTGATTTAAAGAGAATCTTTTATAGAATCAGAATATATAAGAAAATATATAGCTTTCCATTAAAGAAAAATTACTTTCCGCAGATTGGACTTAGTCATAAGCAACTAAGTTTAAAAAATCGAAGTGGATGCCCACTTCCGGTTAACCGGAAGTGATATTTATTCAAAAATATTTTTATATTCCGTTTGTATAATACTTTTAATAGGCCATTCTCAGCAATCAACCTGTATATATAGACCTCCCTCAATGTTTACACGTCGAGTTACTGTGACATTTTGGTACTCCTTACCCACTGTTGCTCCTGAAGCAACTATACCATGGCGCAGTTAAAGCCTGGAAGCCATCGTAACAGAGACTTGGACCGTGGAACCCTTCGATATCATTTATTTGTGTTATAATGTATAGGTAAGTAAGGGTATTTGAAGACGAAAAATTGGAATTATTTCAGTAAATATTGACAAAAATAATAAGATTTACCATTATTAGAATATTTTCCGCAGGCGTACGTGGAAAGTAAAACGTACGCCAAGAATCTATAGATGTTTTAGAAACATCTTTAGGCGTCCAAGCGATCAAGACATAACTTAAAGAGTCCCTTACTTTTATCATACCTGATAAGTAATTTTCATATATAACAATGTAGCTGCAGATACTTATTGTACATAAATACTGAATGCTTAAGGCACTTATGTTTATTACTATGACCATTGATTAATTGATTTGTCATCTAAATGGAGATTTTTCGCCACTGTGTATTTGGTTGCATAAACGTATATTCACCAATTTATGAATAAAATCTGTAAAGTAACCGCCTACTTCTTGCACATAAGCGAGAATTCAATTTATATACTTCTCTTTATATATACACACACACACCGCAGTTAGACAGTATCTTTATCATATATAAGTATATTTGTTTCCCGAGCACCGTAAACAAAATGCTGATTTGACTTATAGACGTTAAAAAGCGTTTGTGTATTTATTTTTAAAAGAAAAGGTTGTTTTCATTTTTTTTTAATATATGTTGGTAGTAATGTCTACAATTTTTGCAAAAGATTGATGAAGAGCAATTTATACCTAAGCGATTCTTTGTGTAATTAGCAATTAAAAATTAAAAATATGATCAAACGTCGGAATATAATTCGTATTTAATAATGATACAGTTGCAAATAGCAGTCAACATTAATTTTTGAATAAATATAAGGGGCCAATAGATAAATAACACAAAAACTTAAGTTAACTAAAATTTTTCTTAATTATTAATAACATAACATCACAAACAGTAATAAACCAGATAAAAAATTTAATTGTTCATCCATACATTCAGTTTGTATGCTTTTGCCTTTTCAACCGAAATTTTATCTGATGCTCTAAGTATATATAGAATATAAACCAATATCAAAATACAGAGGCTGTCGGGAAAGATTTAAAAATATAAAACTTGCGATACCTATAATGTTACTGTTACGATGTTACGCCTGTAGAAATACGAATAACATGAATGGCATTTTTAGAGATTGAAACTAGCGGATATTTCTTGTGATTACCTTCGACAACAATCTAGTTTAAAACTAATTTTAGTATTTTTATTTGAGTATTATTTGGATTTCATGTTCAGGTCTTCAGAACAGTATCCATTTGTATAGTTTGTTTAATATTGTGAATTATATTCTTTATTAATTATTAGCAGTAATTAATTATATTCCTCTTTAATTATTTTTTAAAATAATTAGTGATTGAATAAATTGACATGTATTGATAATAGATTGTATTTCATTCCCAGCTACTACGTTGTTCTAAAAATGATTAGAGCAACTTTCATCAGTATTGTCGAGTTTCATTAATATCTGTTGAAATTCACGCAAAGGTTTCATGTATAATGATTTGAATTTGGCGCCTTATTTGTAAATTGTTAGTGATCTAGATGTAAGCATGAATTCATGTAGATTGCTATCTTATGAAAATGAAACGCTGGTGTGTATTACTGCGTTGTTTTAATATAAAGAATACGAGCTCTATTAAACAGATTAATTTGTAACACTGCAAGTTACAACAATACCAAATGTTACTTATGTATTGTTATCAACAATTATATTTCGTGCTGTTTAAAGATGTAGTGTATCATATACAAAATCACAATGATTATGATCTATACGTGCGCACACTAAATAATCTATCGCTCTAATCTAATAATAATAATTCCAAATTTATACAAAATATATTCAAAATTGCAAACATACAAAATTTCGTAAAGGTTTTGTATCGTCTTATAGATACATACAAAATGCTAGAGTATTTACGACTGAAAGTATTATTGATTACTCCTCGTACAATGCTATTCTCAGAATATTTCCAACTAAACACTTTTATTATAAACCGTTTGGCTAGTATTATCACTAAAAATTATCACACAAAATGAGTATTTTGTCGCGAATATAAGAATATATTTCAACACAAATGTGTATTATAAATTCTTTTGCATATTAAAATTACCTAAACAAAAAATATTTCATAAAAATAAATAACCTTTCTCTCTCACAAGGTTCTTCATTAACATACACAGCTGTTTTTCAAATTCAATAAAAATATTGATTCATATAATGTAATTCTAATAATTCTAAAATAATGAAAACACCATCCGTGATTGTATTTATAAAATAGATTAAAAGAAGTGTAGACTTGATAAATTCATCCAGTCACTTCTTTGTTGATTTATCTTTTTCTAAATGCAACATCTGCAGGTGCTTGGACAAACACGCGCACAAAATGTAAACACATAAAAATCGATATTTCTTATGTGTGCGTTATATACCAAATAACCAATCTGATACAGTTGTACGTACGCTGTTTTTCTCTCTTCTTGTCTTACTAATTTCAATCATTTTGATCTTGTACCAGGAGGCGGGGCAGATACTATAAAGCGCGTGGGTAGTGAAATATAAGCATCTAGAGAGCGGGAGAAAAAAATTATGCACGATAACAAGTCAAGTAGTCAATGCTATGACATAACAACGGTTTTCATGTAGTAATATCACTACGCGTGTTGTAAATAGTCTTTTGAAGTGCTAAAAAATGTGCAATTAAAGTTATTACGGTCCTCTCTTAGCTATCAAAATATCTGTTCTGTTAGTTCGGTGAATTTAGCAAGTGTTAATACTATTATTTATTACATTAAATATATGTACATATATTATACCGCTCATACCAAAGATACGAGTTTATGTATACTCATACTTTCAGTTACCTACACAACAGTTAACGAGCAACTTGCTTAAAATCTCTCTTTTACATGTTTTAGTAGTCGCATACTAGAAAAGTTAATGTGCGTTAAAATATACGTACTAATACTTATGTTATAATGTTCTCTCGGTATTAAGCATTAAAAAAATAGAACCAATACTAATACGTAAATATGGGCAGATAATTTAAATTGAACGCTAATATAAACAAATATATTTCCAATTATACATATGTTGGCATATAATTAGTGAAACAAGGAATTTACCAGCTTAAGCGGATTTGGTTAACGTTTGTCATAGAACATGTACGAATACTATTTACGTCAATTACACAACTGAGATAAAGTATACCTACAAGTATAACATTAGTGTTGTATCTGTGCAAATATTATCTAGTATACTTAGTGCGGTAGTTAGGTAATCGAAATTGAAAGCTTGATATCTATCACAGATAGATTAATTTCACTTGCTAGTATAAGTTAACATTTATAAATAAATTAGTTTAGATCCAAAATATTAATCACTTAACACTTAACACTTAACTTAATCATAACAAACGATAAAATTTAAATAATTTCGTTATTAGGCGAGCATGGAGCAAGGGTAAAAGTCGTCTAAGATCTCAAATACTTTCCGAAGAAACACTATACCTATACGCAGATGTACACTGTACATATATCGCAGCACCTGTTTCTTAAGGCTGGTAAGTATTTCAAAAGAAGTTAGTTTCATTGATTTCATATAGAGATATTGATGGAAATTAACTGAAAAGAACATTCGCAAATCCATACTATTCAGTTCTAATCAATTAGCACTACGTAAACGATACATATTAAACATAAAATGAAATCTTAAATCTCTACATACATATGTATGTACTCAAATAAAGAAATTTAACTAGTTTGTGCTAAAGTGAAGCCAGACTATTGCGCAACTAGATATCAACGAGAGCGTAAACATGTTTAGATGTATAACTTAAGAATATATAAACTAGAAGTGGTATATAACATCTATGTAGGTTATATTTAACTCGACGATTTTATTATACAAATTTTCAAATAAGACATGAAATTACATTAGAAAATACGAATAGAATAAAATGTTCTGTTCAAATAGTCTGAGCCACAAAGTTCAAATAAACTACGAGTTTGTCTAATATATGGTTTTTTCCTATAATATATTGTTGTTACCGGAAAACAACATAACAGTGGTGCCAGAACATTATTTTTACAAACCTGTAAGCTGCGATTAGTTATAGCATTCGAATTTTGAAGATCTTTCCAAATTAACAGTGCAACGGCTAACGCAAAAAACAAATATTTCTGGAAACATAGATTACTTGAACTTGCACAGGATGTCAAATGTAAAATGCGTTCTTTTTAAATAAATAATTGATGGCTGCTTGTTACATACAATTTTCAAGATAGAAAAATTACACATGTATCGGCAGAAACTTCTCATGCATTCATTAGACCTATGACATCGACCAATCTTCTATGAGTTACAGTTAATGTAGGAATTCATTTGATATTATATTATGGAGAAGTTGTGAATGTACTAACAGTAGGTGTCACTGCGATATTCAGCAACCTCTTTGGCCCATCCTTACCTAACATGATTTAGTGTTTCTGATTATCATAGTCCGCGGGTGCGTTAATCGTTAAGTGTAATTGAATCTGGCTCAAGCTATTTAACCGCTCGTCCAGTACATTCCTTATTCGTTTTTTCTAAAATGCTTTTTTATTTACAACATCAGCACTTAAAAGTAAACTATCTTCTGTAAGTTATTTCGAGCTACAAAAAATAGTAGTTCAAACAGAAACAATCAAAGATGTATGGCAACCAAACGGTCTTTTCGTACTCATTAACTTTACACAAATGAATAGATAAGATCCACACATTCACGTCTTTGTTTGACTTATATTACATGTAACGTTGTTATATGTATGTATATATTTTCTGTTCCTATATTTCCTTTTTTGTATCATGTACAGTAATGGTTGGTGCGTGTTACTTCGTTATAGAAAGATTAACAACGAGACATCTACGCTAAAATATTGCATGGGCCCAACTGCGTGTGCTCAGTTCAAGCCTACCTGGTCTGGTCGTTTAATACACACATAAAAATCTGGAGTTAATTCTAACACTTTTCAACACTTTTTCGGTGTTCCCTCACGTCCATCCTCTTCTGGTGTTAAAATTACTGGAGTTAGAGTTAGGGTTATCCTGAGAAGTGTTAGTATTATATTGAAATGGAGAACTACCAATCTTTCGACGAAGTACCTAACTGTTACCCCGAAAGAAGTTGCAGTTATTCTTAGAAGTGTTAGTTTTATCTCGAAAAGAATAAATGCTTTACTTCTGAGTTGGTAACTGTTACCCCGAGAAGAGTTAGAGTTTGTTCGCGCCTTCCTAATGACGTCAGTACCAGCAACCAGAGGCTAGATTGGTGCAACCGTGCCGTGATATCCGAAATCAGACACCCAAATTAGCTTTTGCGAATCGCAGTTCATTAATGCATTTGGACTTTTACACCGAGGCCTCCGACACCACGCTGCCAGGTACTATAAAAACCACACACAAATTCAGAATATCCTAAAAAGAAAGGAATATATGTTGGTAAAAAATACAGCCTGTGATATGAATGTGTCTGGTTTACCTATAATAAATAATTATACCAGGTACCTACCTACTTACTTGTATCATCTATGATCTCTTTTGACAGTAAAAGTCACTATTTATTTTTACCCACTTCTTATGATTCCTATATTTGATGCGTAAATAAAATTCAGCATCCATTTTCGTTAACCAAAGTATGCAGAATAGTCGTTATTCGTGTTAGAACAAGAACGCTACCCTCTCTCTAACAAAATCTAAGTCTTTTAGGATAACATTTTCATTTTTCCGGATTAACTTCGGTGTTGAGTTTCTCCAAACCAGATAAAATGTTTTACATTTGGATGTAATCTATCTCCTGATCTATCAATTATGCAGTAATGAATAACTTGTTGTCTTTATGGTGTTAAATCGGTGGATAACTTATCTTTATTAGACAACAATTCTATCACTTTCTTGCTAACTCCGAGATTTAGATGTAATTTAATCGGAAAAAGAAAACAAATACATTCAATTTGATTAGAACTAACACTTTTTCGGGTAATTACTTATCTATATTTTAACACCAACTGAAAGGATAAGAATTTATCCCAGAAATGTTTATGTGTGTACTAATAAGTACTTGGCATTGTTAGGCCCACCTATATAATAAATAGTTAATTAGGATACCATTGATACTACACAGAGATATAAAGTGTGAGGCCCTGTGTGCGCCATACAAGCGTTAGATCTACCCATTTAGCCAAAGCGCCTCTTACCTACGTACCTATCCCATAAAGAAAAAGTTCAAATTGTTACTGATTACTCAAGCAAGGAAATAAATAGAATGCGCAGAAGCGACAGCAATATCAAAAGCGAATTCATCGTCAGACATACAATAAATACCGCAGTGCAGTACTTATTAATTAATACTAATAAACAATATATTTTATACTGTTATTGTTATGATTAAAGGGGTCGATAGCTATAGTGGTTAGGCGGCTTTCCAGTGTTATGAGTTATCGGCGACATTTTCTCATCAAATTGTATCCCAATCGATCTAGCATTCGCTGCTGGGGACAAAGTGATTAACAGCGCAGCATTATAAACAGTGATATAGTTTTGGAGCAAGGCAATTGAACACATCTAGACACACCCAAATTACACGGAAAGAGTTGCAGCCGTAGTCAATGAAGCAATACACATTAAGAAGCCTCTGCAACTAGCATCCAGCAGAGATAAAAGAAAAATTCAAGAACCGGAAGTATAATACAGATAATCATCACTAATACCATAGGGAAGTTTTTCACTGGATCTCTTAGTGCAGAAGTAGAACACTAAACACTTTAACCCACTAAACACCAAACAAGTTTTAACTAATACACCGACGCGTTTCAACAGGAATGCTGTCATTATCAAGGCGATAATAAAACTAAATTAAAATAAAAACTACAAGTAACAGGTAACCTAAATGTTATGTACGCTCAATCCGATGCGTACCATTAATTTCCGATTAACGAAAACAATTAATTTCCGATTAACGAAAACAATGACGAATGTTTAATTAATTTAACATTCGGGATAGGTCCGTTGTTTTCACAGTTCATTACACATGACTTATTTTTATACATATATTTCTAAACTTTTGAAAACATTGTAATGTGTAATGAACTGTGACAACGGACCTATCCCGCATTCGTCATTGTTTTCGTCATTGTTTATTTGTAATAATAAATAAACAATTGTAAGTTTCTAAATGTTTTCAAAAATTTAGAAATATATAAAAATAAATCATGTGTAATGAACTGTGACAACGGACCTATCCCGCATTCGTCATTGTTTTCGTTAATCGGAAATTAATGGTGCGCATCGGATTGAGCGTACATAACATTTAGGTTACCTGTTACTTGTAGTTTTTATTTTAATTTAGTTTTATTATCGCCTTGATAATGACAGCATTCCTGTTGAAACGCGTCGGTGTTTTAGTTAAAACTTGTTTGGTGTTTAGTGGTTTAAAGTGTTTAGTGTTCGAGTAATACCATAACATTTATTTAATTTGGGTCACATGTTTCGATAGGTGACGGTTTTAAATAGTCCGAGATATTCGAGCCAGCTTCATTCGGCGCTTCTGTGTACTATATACTATTTTTAATTCCCACTACGACATAATTTGTTTTGTTATACTATATTTACATGAATTCTAAAAATTTTCCTCACATCCTCACTTTTCAGTATTATATTGTGTGTTAGTAGACTAATTACCAACTGTTGAGTTACGATTTATGATTTAGTATGACCTGATGTGTCGTTCAACGGGTAAAGCAGGTGTAACTAGCGTACAAGCGGGTAGCTTTGCGTATGCAGCGGATGTAAACTATGGACAAAGGACGGATATTTGTAGGAATTTTTACCGGAAAATGATGACAACATCGAGTCTTATATTATTGGCGATGTATTGACTTGATTAAAAAATCGTCCGTATGTGTATTGCTAGCAGTTCGTGTGAACATATTTAGATGATATGTGCGTAAAGTGTACACTTCTATGGAGTGTAATTACACTGATTCATTCCTATTTTTAGTCTTCAGACCATCATCTTGCTGATGTTCACGAACAAAGTAAACAGAAAAAGATATTATATATAAGTTGTAGTTATAATAAATAATAATACATATTAAAGTTTCAATGTTTGTGCCTAAAATTTGTTATTGCTATTATAAACACAAAATCTAGGAATTTCTGTTACGTTACATTGGAAAACTTCGGACATAGTAACATTGGCACCACATTTACATATTTATTAGTTTCAGTATAATTTTCAAGGAAAATTAGGAATAATTTGAAAACTGTCAGTGAACTGTATAACTTTATATGTATACCTACATACATATCTGATCGTGTGATAAAGGTAGTCTTAATGTTATAAACGAAATCATGAATCCACGATTGCATTTATCGGAAAGTGTTAGTAAATTATTCTGCATAGTTGCAATTTTAACGGACTAATCTAGAAATAACATTGCTTATCTTTATGAATGTATAAATAGTAGAAGTGCAAAACAATACTTCTGTTCGTCAGTGTACAATTGATTGAATAGAAATGCAGAACGGAGAATTTTTTTTTATCTGAAGATAATACTCACGAAAATTTAATCGTATACTACAAATAACCTCCTGCAATTGGAATAATAAGCTTATCAATCGGACTGTTTTTAAGCTCCGGCTGCAGTTAGCGACAATGAGCGGTGACTGAGACGCATCTATTGTTGAACTTTGAATGATAAGATGTAAGATCTCAGTTAGACTGGTTCCTGAGAGACCATAACTCATCATAATACCATTACATTGTTGTTGGTGTTGTTCATCGTACAGATGTATGTACGCGTGTATACATGTAAGTGTGTACGTATTGAATGCGGAGGTCGACCGCGATGGGACCGTGATCTCAGTAGCAGTGATCCAAGTCGCGATAGCCCAGCCACCAGGAGCGGTCCGCTACTGCATTGTGTTCTTACATCTTACGACCAGAGCTACTGGCTACACACTGCCTCCTATATTTATCACGTATTAGGCCTTACCAGAGTGGGTGGACAGCGATTGAAATGCAACAGATATTGCCGGCCGCGCGGACCCGATACACAGAACCGATTATTAAGGCGTGCTTTTCATTATTCACTTGCTTTATTCTTGTTGTTTAATACTTGGAGCTTGTTGTCCCTCAACTGTTTCTCTTATATCCCTATCCATTTGGCGAACAATTTCAAAAGTGGAATTTTGAAAACCTATCAACGAATCACGTCTGTAAAGTCATTGATTCCAAATTATGTATATACATATATACGGTAAATGTATTTACTAAAGATCCAGAATAAGGGTTTCGTGAAGAGAATCAAAACGCAGTCAACGTAAACGTTAACGACGATAAGTGTCAGCAACTTTATCATTCCGAAATTCAATTTAATACATATATATGTATATATAGAACACAGACTTATCATACATCAAAAAATATATAAACACTATGTATAAAACTCTCCAAATCTATTATTGCGTTATAATATTCTCTTTAAAAAGTGTTGAGACACAAATACATTTATATTCGAATTTTGACTGCCTGATTTCAGGCATTAATAACATTTTTTGTGACTATCTCTGCATACCACTTTTTTTTAATGTATATTTTGCTTGTAGTCTTACCCCTTTTCTTAATGTATACTTTGCTTCTAGTCTACAGCCAAAGAGATATATATCTATCTAATACATCTATTTTGTGACGTTTATGTACTTATCTTTTAATTCCTGACAAAAAATAGATTGATATACGAATAATTCAAATCATTTTAATTTTTATAGTTGTATTAAACCAATATATCCTTCATAATTATTTGCGAATGTAAATAAAATTCGATATATCAATGAATTCTTTGTTTTTTAGATAATTTTGTTGATAGGCATGGCCATTTATATTATTAGTATTTTGACACATATTAAATATCAATTTCTTCCACTGAAGAAGTCTTTGTAACGAAAACATAATATTATATGTTCTGGAATAAATTGGTAATTAATTAATTGTTGTTTTATTGACCTATAAGTGGAAATATTTCAGGAATTGAAGGATAAATAAATTTAGTAAAACATTGAAATAACATTTTTTTTCAAAGGGTTTTTGGTCCAGAATAATATTATCAAGAACTTGGATAAATGCTATTGGGTTGAGGCATTACCTCATTTGGCTTACAGTCTATATTTAATGTCATCCTATTGCCACTATTTTAAGCAATCATATATTCTTACTCAGCGTGTGATTGTGCCAAATGGTAAATAAAGAGCGACCAAGAATAATACCGTTCGTTACCTCAAAAAAAGAATGGTACAGGCAAGAGATCGAAAAGCTCACGGAACAATGACAAACAATTGATTATAATTAATTATATTTTGGATAGTAATTATCTGAGCAGATTGGTTTTACTTAAATAACGTACACGAAAATCCGAAAACTTCGTCGTAATAATATACAATACCTATACATAATATACACAATATATATATATATAATATGCACATCACCCACATGACACCTAAACAAATATTTAACTAAAATTCGTCAGTTTACATTGATCTAACTACATACATATAAACTTACTATCAATGACAAACAATGGTTTAAAAAAGTCTGGATTAAATACAGAAGAGCAATGTAGTATTGTAACTGTTGATAATTGTTACATAGTTACGTGCATGCGTGTAAATGTAATTTACTTTTAATAATCAAGTTTCGCAAATCTAGAAATAAAATCTAATGCAATATAACGAAGCACTTACGCACCTAAGACTTCACATTACACATACATTATTAATCAATATATTATGACCTGTATACCGAAAAATCAACTCCTAAAATTTCCAGTCTGGTCAATCCATTTACTTAAGAACAGTTACCAACTTTGTCCGATCAGCGGTCGACAAGATGAGAGACTTGCGATGAACTTAAATATTACCATGCACGGGCAGATGGAATCCAATGGTAGCACACCCAGTGAACACAATGAGGTTTTTATCGGACCGATCTATAGAAGTCTCTCTACACCGGGAGAATAGAATCGACTCAGTCCGCTCATTCTGAAACAAACAATCGACTGCGTAATTAAAGTAGGCTGTGATTATTGATTGCCTCCAAATTGAATCGAAAACAATTCCGAACCTGATGGACGTTAGAGACAAATGGAAACTACTTAGCGAGTTTTGATGCTACCGATTGATAAATTGACAGCTCCACTTTGTATCCTTTCTTGATCTTCAGTAATATACTGATGAACTGTGGTCGCTTCATGTTGTTGTAACTTTTAATTCTTTTTAATCCATCCGGGTAAACTCTTACTGAAATATATAAATTCTGTATGCAATAAGTAGATAATTAGTATACAATTATATGTGTTATAGTTATACAGTGTATAGTTACGTATGTAAGTAATAATGTGGTGTATATAACTCAACGTTTAATTATACACATATATGTTGATAAAACATAACTTACTTATTTATATCTTTTAGAATCGCTATTCAGAAGAACAAATATGTATATATTGGGACCAATAACTCGAAAATAAGCAACATCAACTCGTATTTTCTCACAGAGAAAACAAGTCGCCAAAAATTAGATTATAAGCTAAAAGATTCTTTAAAAATAAAATATACAATTAACTCCATTGGATGATTTATATATAGTATTTGATAAAATGATACTTATTGTTAGATAGTATTTTTTTCATTTTATATTGTTGGTAATGGCATTACACCAGTTTGGGTTTATAGTTATCTATATTTATAGTTATCTATATATCTATCTAGTATCTATGAATTAAAAAAGTTTTTCTACTTGACGGCGACATGTAAAAATGTTATTTTTAAGATCGCTTATTTTATGAAAATTAGCATAAATAAACAAAATGAAACTCAGGTTACTTCTGATTAGTTTGTTTTTATAATCTAAATGTCGACGCGTGAGGAGAAAGAAAAATTACTAAGCAGAGAAGCACTACACTAAATGAACCATTCCCATTACAAATACCATTACGAATTTGAGCTTCAGCTGTCCAAGTCGTATATGTACAAATGTAATTATTTTGATATAATTAACTTCCAAAATATGATAGCACCATAACTTTTAAATCTAATAACAAAATTAATAAAACTATTGCTTAATAACAAAGACAAATATATATAAGTAAGTATATTGGTCAAATTGTTCGAAAATTAGATATCAAAGTAAATGAATAAGAAAACGATTACATTCTACATTCTTTCATCGTCTCACCACTGATCACAAAAGTAAAAATTTAGAAAACATTTCCGTAACAAAGCATGGAACTAAATTTGCTCGAGGCATGTGAAATTGGTAAATAGAGGAATAATAATAAAAAGTTACACCCATTAATTTGTTCATATTTTTGAAAATTTACATGTACATGTGTTATGTCCATCTAATACATGTTTTCTACATTAGAGTGAACAAAATATATAAACTAAAACTATAGATTTATATTTAAATATAAGGGTGATATTGCACCGCGACTGTCGGTCTATTGTGCTTCCTTACATGAGGTGTAAGCTGCTGGGATTTGCCCGCAGTCACAGCTCCCCATCCAGCCAGAGAGCTCTAATAAACTGTAGCAGATGTGATTGTTTCAGGGAGGGTATTTCTTCCTCGATTATAACGCCTCTGTCAAGATGGTTGACGCGAATTTCTGCAATTGCTGTGCAGTTGGATATCAGGTGTTCCGGAAATTCATCTTCCGCCCACCAAAACCTGCAGTCACTATTTAGTTTCAGACCTATCCTCTTCATGTGTTCACCGAGGTAACAATGCCCTGTAAGGAAGCCTGTTGGAAGGTCTCAAACCAGGAAGATTGTACCAGAGGGAAGCTCTGACGTCCTCTTCCCTGTCTTTGAGTTCTTTCTTATAGGTGCTCATCCCTATTCCACGGAATGGTTCCGGTCCCACAAACGAAGTTCTGACGGCGTCCTTTGCTAATAGATTAGCTTCCTCATTGCCACTGATTCCACTGTGTCCTGGTACCCAGCATAATGCAACTTTGTTTTCTTTGCCCAGGTTGTTTAGTTTATTCCTAAACTAACTTGGAGCTGATGATGGATGTTAGAACTCAGCGCCAGTAAGGCTGCCTGACTGGTGGAGAAGATTGCAATACTCTCGTTCCTATAGTTTCTATCAAGATTCACGTGAGCACATCTTCCAATCGCATTAATCTCTGCCTGGAAGACACTGGGGTATATTCCCACCGGCTCTGAGTATTTGGTTCCTGGCCCGAATACCCCTGCACCTGTTCTTTTTTCGGTTTTGGACCCATCCTTATACCAATTGATGGTGCTTGCTTTTAGGGAGTAGGTGAAGGATTCTCCTTCACATTGTCTCTTGTTACTCGACTTCGTTGAAAAGTCCTTTTCTTCTATAGAGCGCGTTATGGTAAAGTACATAATTATGTATGTATACAGGGCGGTTCACCGGGAACTGCCACGACCGATTGCGGGAAAACTATACGTAAGAATGATCTGAAATTTTGGCACTATAGTAAAGTCGATGGGAGCCACTCGCCTAAAATATTTTCAAGATGGCGGTGCTTCGGGATATACCGGAAGTAAGCACCAACTTCGTTATTTTAAATAGAATACCCTGTATATTGACACGTTTTTAGATTTTACGTGAAATTCTAAATATATTTCATGTATAATGTCATATACCTAAGTCTAACCCTTTTGACTTATTTACATTCCTATGCTAAATTTGACGTTTGCAGGCAGATAATCAATTACACTTTTTCCATATAAGGAAAATGGAAATGAAATCGGAAAAATAACTGAAAGTAATTTTTTTAATGGAAAGTGGCAATTTTTGTAATTTTATCTTGTTCGGCATATAACTTTGTATAAGCATGTCTATTATAAAAATGGATAGTTTGCGAAATATTGGCAAGTTAGTATTTTTATCGTCTACAATACATACTATATTTGCATTAGTTCTTTTTTTATTAGTTAGCTATGACAGCATTTACAAAATTATACATTGTCAATTGTCGAATAAAAATCATTTACCTTATAATCATTACAATAAGTCATGCCACGGCGCTTAAATTATACAAACAATGATTATTGAAATTTGTTTATTATTTATGGGGGATGTAATAAAGTTATTTCAAGAACATATACATATATATGATACATTTGGAACTCCATAACCGCAAAAACAGAAACCGTCTTTACAATTCCATTAAACGTGTTATAGAAAACTTTAGAAACTTTGTATTCGTAAGAGCAGAGATCTAGAGAAATAAATCAATTATTAATATCGAAAGTAATGAAACGATCTACGTAGAAAAATTAATAATACACGCAATAACTAAATAAAAACAATTATTTTAATAAATGATCAAACTAGCGCCCTTGAACCTCGAGACTTTTTTGTATAATTTAAGCGCTCCGGCATTACTTATTGTAATTATTATAAGGTAAATGATGTTTATTCGAAAACTGACCATTTATAATTTTGTAAGTACTGTCATGGCTAACTAATAAAAAAAGAACCAATGCAAATAGTATGTATTTTAGAAGATAAAAATACTAACTTGCCAATATTTCGAACGTCAAATTTAGTATAGGAATGTAAATAAGTCAAAAAGGGACTTAGGTATATGACATTATACATTAAATATATTTAGAATTTCACGTAAAATCTAAAAACGTGTCAATATACAGGGTATTCTATTTAAAATAACGAAGTTGGTGCTTACTTCCGGTATATTCCGAAGCACGGCCATCTTGAAAATATTTAAGGCGGGTGGTCCCCATCGACTTTAGTATAGTGCCAAAATTTAAGATCATTCCTAGCTATAGTTTTCCCGCAATCGATTGTGGCAGTTCCCGGTGAACCACTCTGTACCTATAGGCACAATACAAATATATATTTTTTTGTATTATATACTTTACTATGACGCGGACAAAACCCGAAAGCTCTCATAACAGAGACTCGGAACGTGGAAGCCTTCGATATCATTTAAAACTATAGAGTTTTATTACAAACATATATACGTATTATAGTTACTTTCGTTTTATTTCTTCTATGTAGGTCCATAATTGTTTCTATGTATGTTTAAAAAAAATTAAATAATTTACACTAATTTGCAAATTCGTATTACATTTCGACAGTATTTTTAATATTTTTTATATAATTTTTTTGTCGGTAACAGTATACTGAATTTTTACTTGCAAACACTTTGTAAATTTAATTCTGAAACCAAAACTAATACTTACACTTTTCTAAAAATGAGAATGATTAACTGCCGAAAAATGTAGATATTTTTTGCAATACAATACTTTGCGAGATAGAATTAACATTTATTTTTATTTGAATTTACACTAATTCATAATGATCAAATGATCATTTTTTTTTATTTATTCATTCTACTTTCCCCAGTATAATCTACTTCTTCTTTATTCTTCCAGAAGATCCATAGATTTATTCCGTAACGTATTTCCTTTGTTTTCGTGTGATAGCGAGCATATTTTGTAAAACACCACTAAAGCTAAAGCTACTAAAGCATTAGTAAATGCGTACTACCCCTATTTTCAAACGTAGTACGCAAAAGAACTCAAACTCAAATGTTAATTGATATTTGAAAATAATAAGACATCGACATTTACTGAAGAAAATGTTTGGAATTTTTTTTGAACAGTCTGTATTATTTTGCAAAGTTTGAAATACTGCATTTAAAATAACACAGTTTCCTAAATAATTACCCAAAATTTTAAATATGTACATTTAATTGCATTAAGCTAAATTAACTAGACATTAAAAATTACTAAGCGGTATTCGAAATCTGTTTACAAATTACTATAATTTTTTTTTATTAAATTTTGCAAATTTTAATCACACCTCACCTTTGGAAAGCAAGAATACCTGACGTTTTGCGGACAGATTGCGCTGACAACCAGAATTGATTAAATTTTTCGCAACTAAATTGGATTATTAATTTTTAAACAAATTTACTGATAAAAGAAACAATTACTGTATAAATATTTGTGTTTCCGTGTGAATGCGTCTGTTTTCTTCACTAGCTGATTCGAACTGAATTTTCTGGTACACACAGAAAAGTGTTTACTAAGAGCAAGTCAGACTTATTCAGTTTAAGTAGTTCTCATTCTCCTATAAAATTTTAAAAAAGGAAAATAATTATAAAAAAAGATTAATTTACGAAATGATATACATTAAAAAAGATGAAAACGCGGTAAATTTTAGAACGGATATTGATAATTTAAGCGTTATTTATAACAATTTAATTCACGCCTGAATTTTATTAATTTTAAGCTCTTGACTAGGTTTTTATTTGCCATGTTTTTCCCTAGTCCTTGAACAGAATTGTTAGAGCTTGACAAAAAATAGATTGATATACGAATAATTCAAATCATTTCAATTTCTAATGTTGTATTAAATCATTATTCCTTTCATTATTACTTGTGAATATAATTAAAATTCGATATATCAATGAATTGTTTGTTTTTTAGATAATTTTGTTGATAGGCATGGCAATTTATATTTATATTATTAGTAATTTGACACATATTAAATGTCAATTTCTTCCACTGAAGAAGTTATTTAACGAAAACATATTATTATATGTTATGGAATAAATTGGTATTTAATTATTTATTGTTTTATTGACCTCTAAGTGGAAATAAATCAGGAATTAAAAGATAATGTCTATTGTCATAACAATGATTTAATAGCGTTGCATGATTAATTTGGAAAACTTAATAAAGTCATAATTCCACTTTAACTAATTTTTCATATATGGATACATGAATCTATACATGTATATGTATATACCGGTAAAAATCAAGAAACTAACAAAATTGTAAATAAATTAATATACTTCACTTGAATAGGGGTAGCATAATTTGGATAATTATGTAAACGATTCGTAATAAATTATTGAACTATTTAAGGGCGATAGCTTGCCACTACACTGTATCAGTTTAAGAAGACAGTTGACGTTTAAGGGTAAGTATTAGAAACTTCACGGACTACGCAATGGTTACGATAGATTGGCAGTGTAACTATTTCGTGATAGAGAGGGGTAAATATGCTTTCGTGTGTTCAAACATAATGACCTGTTAACCATATATTATACGCTTAATCAAATTCTAATATATGCGTGGTATCCGATCTATACAATTAGGAGGTATTAAAAACTAGAAGTTGTACAAATCCACGTGAAATATGCTAGACATGCAGTGCGTAAATTCATGTTATTCGATTGTTTTCATATAAATATATTGAAATGAAGCTTGTTATGAATAATACATTTATTAAATTAAATATGCACCTACTAGCTAAATTTAATAAACATGTAGCAATTATTAATTCTCGCAGCTTCACATATCTAACTTACTACTAAATAGTAATAACAACAATGCATTCAGGCATTATAATTATTTTTTTTAATAACACCACATAAGTGCCAATTAGAAAACTTACTAACCAAGACTGAATGCAATTTGGAATAATAACTGATATAAAATCTAATTAAAAGAAAAAAAAGCTAGGACCTTGAGACTACATGTCAACGAGAAATGATATATTGAAGTGATACCATCGACCAAGAATTCTCTAATAATGAAAGTAATACGTAAACAAGAACATAGACATGAACTTTAGCAGAATCATATTCTGAGCCACCCACGTTCCTATGAAGCAGCTTTTTTCTAATTGTTACGTAAACAACACTATTTGCTTCTTTCCATGCACAGCCGTTGAAAGGAGAGTCGATGTAAAGTCGTGTAAATTAGACGAAAATGTGTTTCTACGGTAAAATATACCGTAACCAGTGCTGCATATATTTTGTCGATATTTAGTCAGAGATTACTTAAGAAGTAGATAAGTATATAAAATTTAAGAATACTGAAAAGTAAATTAACTTGATATATGTTATAGGTATATGGTACAAATAAAGAAAGTCAAATAATCTAATAAATAAGATTTAAAGATTAATCATTTTCTAACAAAGTCCACACACAGAAGGAAACCTATTATAACTCGCAATATATGTGTATTATCCTACATTCAATTAATACCATAACTTATTTCAAAAAAGTAACGGAAGTGTTTCGTATTGACTATAAAGCCAATTCTGTTCTATACAATAAATGTTGTTGTGTACGATAGAAACCTATATAAAATATATATATAACTGTGGGTAATAGACATGTTTTAAATTTATAGTATGATATTTTTGTTACTGGAGAAATTTTAGATAATGACATAACATAATATAGGATTGTAGTTTTAGTGGATGTCTCCTTCGTCTGTTTGACAAATTTGGATCTATCGCCAAAACGCAATATCAGATTCTTTCATATAGCAAAACAATTCATGTGCATATATTATAACATTTAAGTACTTAGCCTTTAAGAGATAGAACATAATAATATATTCGTGTCATAGAAAATATTAAACATCTTATATTGTAGTATGCTTGCACAAAGTCAATTATATTAAAATCATTTATATACCCAATTAAAGCATATTTACATAAATTATTATTATTGACTGATTTGGACAATTTTAAATTTTCCATTAAGTTTCAGAGTGATATAGAGTATAGCAATATGGATAATTAGCCCATGAAGAAGAGATAGAGAGTAAAAGGTACCCAAAAATGGCTGAGAGATGCCAAATTGATCAGAAAATTTTGCCAAGTTCCACGATGTAAATAGAAAACAGAGCTATAAGAGAAGCCTATGGTCGAATAAAAACAAGTAGTTGATAGTACGCTAAACTATATGAATCTTTATGACTGGTCCGTACGTATGTATACCATATATGTATATATAGTATTGCTAACCTTATATAAAATAAGTTGTATACAGGTAATGAGATTATTAAGATTATCCGAATGGAATCTTTAAATATCAGCGGTAAAGAGTGGTGGGCTGCATTAAAGTCTATCCAGACACATCAGTGCTGTGTCCGTTCAGTATCAGTGTCAGTGAAAAATAAAATATCGTTGCGTTTGCTTCAACCAGACTTGTTCACACACGTCCGACACAGTGACGTGTTTAAGTAGATAGTATTTTTCACTGACACTGATACTGAACGGACGCAGCACTGATGTGTCTGGATAGACCTTTAAGGTGAAAGAGAGAAGTACAAAGTTTGTTAGTATCCACGGAGATTATAAGTTTCAGAATAAAATATTCATGTTATATATAGGAATATTTTAATTTCGATAATTAATATTTTCAGTATTGGTTGTTATTTAAAACAGTACTTTGGGTCGCTTTACAACTTTTCGGATTAGGTACATTCCTGATAGACAAATACAATACGTAAGTATTTCATGCGCTACAGGTAAACTCATCTTAGGTAATTCTTATAGGCAGCACGCTGGGGTGTAGAAATATATCCGGGCGTGGTAGAAGTATTTTCCACAATGTAATTTGTTTGTTTACTGTATTATTCGTGTAATGTTGCTCGGCAGTATTTCCTGAAAAGATGGTGGTATATACATAAAGTGTTTCAAATGTGTCAGTTTTGCTTGAAATAAAAGATTTTTTAATTATTTAGAGAGGCTTTTAGCTTGAGGTAAAACTAGAAAACTTAGCGATGTAATATTAAATATTATACTCTAACAAAGTTGGATTTGATAATCTATCTGATATTTGCACCTCAGTATTTTTATAGCTATTTTACCAAACATCCGCTGGTAAATTATAATTTAGTAATATTTTGCATTTATTCTTAGTCTAGGAATTACTAAATGATTTATTTGTTTTTGCGTGTAATATACATACATTTTATCATTATCACTTATAACGTTATAAATAAAATAAAATCTAGGACAATTTTTGCTACCTTTGTTATGGTTTACTTAACTTGAAAATTATTAGTAAAAATAACTTACGAAACACGTTGCACACAAACAACCCTGAACTCTATTCTGTATCGTGATCTACGCGACACCATTTACAAACTAAATACATGTCTTAAACGAACAATAATTTTCTATAGTTATTCAATTCTAATAAAGCAAGCTGTTTACTTCATTCATAAATTTACATACAAAAACCACTAATATCCGTCGTCACTATTAAGAATAAAGATCAAATTTTTCGACCTTAAAACTGTTCACCCCTTTGCTCCGCATGATATGGAATTACGTAAAATTGCTATCGACATACTGACTCCTACGTTGAGTGCGTTTTTTGAACACGACAGCTAAGACATTTAATCTAAAAGTTGAACTTAATGATTATTATTTTCTTAAGTAAACCTTATCGTGTAACCAACTGAAATGAAAATATATTCCTACAAGTTGCAACTATAATTTATATATAGCTTATTGCAACTGTATTCATAATCGTGACTACCATCGAATTCCGTCAATTGTTCATCTAACACGTAGTTAAGTGACATTAGCATAATATATGATACTGCATACAATTCAATTCTAAAGAATGTATGTCATTTTTATGTTCACTTTTAGACCGCTTTCATTGCTGTGCGCTTACGTGGTTTGTTTTTAGTATCTGAAAAGCCAGAATTTAGTAATAATACTTTTGGCAACTGGTTCAAATTAATTTAGATTTTTTTTATTATTAAATCAAAAATAGAACATGAATGTGGCTCAATTTTGGAATAATTAGTAGACTACGAGGTATTTTAGACAACATTACACGAAGTGCTTCATATAGTAGTAGCCCGAGTAACATGGTTCATACTAGTAAAGGGTTTTCCAATAGGGACTTCCGAGCTTTAACAGTTGTTAGGCAGCAAAACCTTCAAGATGAAGATCTGCCGAAAATAACGCCGCTGTCTATGAGAGTGTGCAGAGGAATCCGAGGCAGTCGATTTTGCGTTGCTTACAAGAACTTGGCCTTTCGTAGACCACAACTTGGCGAATTTTGTATTGTTACTTGGGCCCGCACCAGTACAAAATTCAACTGATACGGGAGCTGAAGATAAATAACCATAGACAACGACGTGTGTTCGCTGATTGGGCTCTAGAACGGTTGGAAACTGATCCTAATTTTCATCAAAAAATCATCTTGAGCGGTGAGGTCCATTTGTGGATGAATGGGTCCGTCAACAAACAAAATTGTCAAATTTGGGTCGATACCAATCCACATGAGATCGAAGAGCGTCCAATGCATTCCGAAGAACTCACTGTTTGGTGTGGATTTTGGGCTGGCGGCGTCATCGGTCCATATTCAGAACGACGTTGGCCAGGCCGTTACCGTCAACGGCAAGTGCTGTAGGGCGATGATTACCAACTTCTTTTGGCCTGAATTGGATGATATGGACATCAAAGACATGTGGCCTCAACAGGACGGCGCTACGTGTCACAGAGCTCATGCCACATTGGACATTCTGCACGAGCGATTTGAGGAGACGGCCATCTCACGTGGAGGTGATGTGAACTGGCCACTATGATCGTGAGATTTGACTCCGTTAGCCTGTTTCTTGTGGGGTCTTCTTAACCCTTCAGTGGTCGCGCCATCTTTTTTTGTAACATGTTTGGTCGCGCCAGTCTCTGAGACCGAAGCCCTTTGAAAACAACACATTAATATTAAAGTTGCGTATTACATCGAGATATAGTCATAAATGCTGGTAGTCAAGAAATTAAACAAATTATCAACAAAATATATAACATATTAGAAACTTGAAAACTAGAGAATATGTATTACTTACATAGGTACAAGTAATGGAAATATTGACCGGACTTCGTTAGGGTGCAATTAATCGTAGTGGGTAATTCGGTCTGTGATGAAAAGAGGTACATCAGGAGTGTACTTCCCGATGAAGCCAAAAATTAAAGTACCAAAATATTGAAGTTCATACGAACAATTAGTTGTTTGTTCTTTTCATCACAGGCCGAATTACCTACTATGGTTGATTGTACTCTTACATATCTATCTAACTAAAAAATAAAACGTTTTTTAAACTTATTATAAGTCAAATAACTATATAACAACTAAATTTAGTTAGCTATGATTTTTTTTTGACATTGATTGCAAATACAGCAAATGTGGTCTAAACAGATGTAAGTGTTACATTTGTAACAAGAAAATCGAGTTTTCCGATTTTACTTAGTTCCATAATAAAAGCATCTGCCAGGTACATGATTAGGTATACTTTTTTTGTGGATTTGAATCAATGCCACGGTTTTACAGATTGTGTGCTTATCTGGTCGCGTCGGTCTGTGAGACCGTTTTTTTTAATATTTCAAATATTGTTTACTTATCGGCAGTGCAACGGTTACTGCTAATGCATTCAAGCTTATTTGAGGCATAACTGGCGCGAAAAGAACACACACCCCCTACATTAAAAGTTATTGGAGATTTTTAAATATTCAGTCTCAGAGACCAATACGCGACTACTGAAGGGTTAAATTGCAGTTCTATGCGAATAATCCACAAACCACAACTGCGCTCCAAACCAACATAATCCAAGCCATCGGTCAAATTCAGCCTAATTTATGAGCCAGTGTCATGAAAAATTCATCACCTCTCGGATGCGAAGCCGCAGCGGACATTTGTGCGATGTTATATTCCATAAAGAATCGCATCGATAGGCTCCTCAAACGTATAAAAATTTTGAATGATATCTCACACCCTGTTTTATTTAAATTTAAAGATAGGAAGCGCTTAATGAAACACCCTTATTTTAAACGGCAAACGTTGTTTTGACTTCAAATTTTATTTATATTAAATAGCTGACCCGGCAATCTTCGTTCTGCCTAGAAAAGTATTGATTTAGGTATTTAATGTTTTATTGTTACGGGTACCACCCTCCGTGTCCCGCCCGTCCCGTACCAGCCCCAGTGTCCCGCCCGTCCCGTACCATCCCCCGTGTCCCGCCCGGCCCGTACCACCTCCCCGTGTCCCGGAATTGTCGCAAAAAATTGTCAAAAAAGAGATTGTCACAACGTAACGTAAACATAAACGTCATCTATCATCAAAATACTGCCTAAATTGTTTGTTTTGACTTCTCAAGTTTCTACTTTGCATAGTAAATGGAATATAACTCAAATTTAGTAAAAAGGTTGTTTTTATTATTTTATTTTAAGAATTGCTGCTGTACCTCGTGCCTTCTAACGTTTACCTTTAGTGAAGAAAATGCCGAATTACACGATCTTATTAGTTGCTGTGTTAGTTGCTTTAATCAACATGAGTGGAATAAGTTCGGTGGTTTTGCTCGCATTACACATTTACTATGTAGCGACATAATATACGAATACAACGTTCTGATTCTCCCGATCATGTAGCCCAGTCGTATACTGCTCGTCAGTCGCCCGGACGATTATTTCCAGACGGTATATAAACAACTGCAACAACATCCACTGTTATGAAGAACTTCATCTAATGTCCCCGAAAATATCTCGGGGTGTAATAATGACGTAGTAAGCCTGAAAGCTTCCAATAATATAACAAGTTATATAATTGTCTTTTAATACTATGATTTTGTAATATCAAGCCTCACAACTGCATTATTAATAAGCTTATCAGGTAACTTTAATTTCTTAACCCGCCAATACTGTATTTAATTCAGTTCTATCACACGTGCTATGTATTTGAAATAATTCATATACATAGTGCAAATATTATGTGCATTTACTATGATTATATTAATGAAATGTAGCGAAATGTTATCGCAGTATAAGTGTATCAGTCGATTGGTAAGAATAACGTAACACTGAGAATCAAGGCTAAATCAAAACTAAATGCTAAATTAGTTGCAAATAAGAAATTCTTAAAGAAATCTGTAATAAGTGTTAAATAGAAAAAAAAATTTTTATATCTCATTATATAACACATGCCTACATTTAACATTTGGAACAAAATATAAGAATATAAAGAAGCAATCAGGAAATGGATTGTGAAAAGTCGACTATGTATGTGCATAGATGTAAACATGAAATTGTTGAACTGCATTAAATGGTAATTAAACTATGGAACTATATTGTTAAACCTTTAGACATTTTCGAAGCTGCTGCGCAATAACACAGAAATAAAAGATTGATGACAGATGATTAAGTACAGCAGCGGAAATGTATTTCCACTGGTATAAAATCTATAACAATAAATGTAATATTACCTAAAACATAGTATACTTGGCGGCTAATTCGTGTAATTTGTATACTAGTAAAAATTACATTACCACATCTAATATTTAATAGTCTTAATCCTATTAATTAACCTTGCTTTAATAACAAATATTATGAAATATAACTTACTATCAATTTGAAGTATAAAATTTCGTAAAATGGTAGTGCATAAAATTTCAGTATTCTTTACCGTCGGGTTTTGCCTCCAACACCTTACGATTCACAGACATAGATTCCAAATTTAAAAGCTACAAATTCTAGATTTACTTCATCTACTGTACTAACGTTTAGCCTATATAACTGCACACCTATAGTATGTACGATTAGGTTATATATTAAGTAGATACAACAAAAAATTATTGTAATACTTTTCGTTGGTAACTTTAAATAACGTTCTCGCGTATTTCTAATTACTTTATATGTTTAATAGTTTCCTAAAGTAATTTAATAGGTTCCTAAGTAATAGCAAGCAAACAATATCACACTCTTGTGATCTATAATATATCTATAATTCACTGTGGCTGTTGTAGAATGTAACACAGCAGTGTTATTTTTAATAAATAGTTGTTTTCAGTGAGGAAATACTCCTATAATCTGCCCTCGCCTCATATTGAAACCGTATGTACTACTATTGAATGTATTTTCAATTTACACAAAATCAGCATTGTGATATTGTTTTAACTACTTACTACTACTCTCAATGAAACTATTTACATCGTATTTAAGTCGCCAGGGTATCATCGCTAATTTATCTTCGTAGTTTAATATGAATTTAAATAGGATGGGCAGTGGTAGAAATAAAATACCGTATACGCAGTACTGCAGGTAAATTGTTCTTTAGCATACTTTTATTACGACCTGTATTTATGGGCACAAGAAATTAACTGCAAATTTATATATTGTACAGAACAGACTCTGTAAGACCGCCCACTCCATACGGGAAGTTGAACAAGTCTTACGGCATTTCAGTTTTGCAATAAACTCCATTTAAGTATTAAATCAATTTCCGTTAAAATCTAATTTAAATGATTTATGTATCAATATTTTTATTCGGTGTTATTACGCTTAACCTTTACAGATATATGAAATACTAAGCCGTACATAGATGTAGATTTAAATATCCATGCTTAGCCATTTGTATGTTTTAATAAATATGGGAAATTATTTACGCCGATTCTTTTTAAGAATTGTTTTATTATACATGTTTGGTACCCACATTAAGTAGGTACTGTAAAGTTATTAATTACGATTATTAAATCATCGATATACCCTCATATTTAGACCCACATCACTGAATCACTGCGATATTTTTAGAGCACTCAGGGAAAAGCTAAATAAAGGTCAGACTACTTTAACATGTAGTATTATGTAACTGCAACAACGTAATATTTTTCAAAGATGTGTGAAAATACTGCTTATTGTTATGAGATTATTGTATAGCTATCACACTGTCGTTGTGTTATGTAATTATGGTGGCTTTTCTGAATGAAAAGAAGAGCATTGCATTCTAGTTGGAATTATTAATTTAGGGCGTTAAAATATTCGTTAGAACGTTGATGCATAATAGAACTTGAAACATAAGCTAAAAATTAATTAATATCATACGTATTTATTACTTTTTTGATATTACTCCTCAGGTATATGTAGTTTGTTGAGAATTCAGCTTTTCAATTTTTTCTCATATAATATGCTATTTACAAAGTATTTAAGACAAAGCAATTTTTTACATCTCATTTTTAATACTATATTTCGGCATTAAACGCAAATTGCTGCCTTAGAAATAAGCACATAAAGAGTATCCTGTTTACGTAGGTATGAAAATTTCAAAAAAGAATCAAAAAATGTTCTTACTATGCGTTTAATTCTGTGGTAAAGAGTTTGATAGTCAAATCTACAAACTTAAATTAAATGATTGTGTAAAGGTTTAAGATATCGTAATACATCTGCAAAATCTAGAACAAAATTATAAATAAAATCCGTAATGTCGTGGTGAATATGAACAGACAACAAAATATAATTAGAGAAGCAATGTAAAAAGTTGCAGAAGACTAAAATCCAATTGCTGTATAAAAGCTAGTAAAAATACGGTATCTTAACTTCTTCCAATTAGGTGCAGATATTACATTTCCTTCACAACATATCCACAGTTTCTAAAATCATTTCCTTCAGCGTTCTATATTCTTTGCCAGTTAATTTTCATTCTTTATAAAAAGTAGCTAATATTGAAAATAACAGTCTGTACAGTATAAATCACCTTACCTAATATTTTGAGTATTAAGTCTTTAAGTAATCACTCAAAGAATTTAAGTTAAGTAAAGCCGCTGGAAACCAGCTCCTTTATTCTCTTTTTCTTTTGTGCGATTTTATAATACTTTGTGTTAGTCTCTTCTTTCCAGCCATTTTTTCCCTAATACTACTGATTCTACTACATTTGAATTTTTATCAGGTTATTGCAGCCACATGTCTCTCTTTTATTTCTATGATGATTATTATTCAAAATTGTTTTAGGGCATTCACCACAGATGAAAACAATGCATGTACTTGGCAACTTATTTGAAGATTCTTTTTTCTTCCATATTATCAAAAGAAGCTTCTTGTGCTAGTCTAGTTTAATAATTTTCAGGTGAATATATACTAATTCTAAATTGTTAACAGTAAAATATAAATTATTTCTTTAAATATAATATATATAATAAATATAAAATTGATTTATTAAACATTAAAGCAGAAAAAAGTATTTCTTCGCAAAAATGCACTTAGTTATGTAACTGTATGTAGCTGAAAAATGTTAATACCAATAGCAAAGATTTTTCACAAATTGTTACAATTTAAATGTATTTACATCCATATTTTCATTCACATTTGGCACCATTTACAACACAAATAATAACAGAAGTTGTCTATAAAGGAATACAGTCGGTCATACAATCACATACAACACGAACATAACACGCAAAATTGAATAAAATTTACATTCCCATGTATATGCATGTAGAAAATATTTACATGGTAAATAAAAGACTGCATATTTTTCAGTAATTTAAATAAAGGCATTGTCCATTATTTTTGAATATGATATTTACATATGTAAATGCCAATTTAAATTACATTTTAATCGTGCTCTAAAACCAATATTGACAAAATGTTTTAATTCATATTTTATATTTGCTGCATACACGCTTGTATAGCATGGAATCTAGTGCATACAGAGCTTTAGACACGTAGCACACAATTCCAGCGATATTGGGGAGCCGGGAGATCAAGGGATGTTATTTTATTGAATACACATGTATAAACACGAGGTAACCCCATCACTTCACACACAACTGTAACGCAAACGCGTCTACAACCGAGTTTTTTTACACAACTATTTTATCATAATATAATATGTGTTATACGTGTAAACTATTTGTACTCGTTTAGATTAAATAGTGAATATTGATTGGAGTCAGTCAATAGTTTTAAACGACTAATAATAATTCTGAAGTAAATTTTAATAATAAAAAGTTGACATAGTCGCCATCAGGTTACGGAATAAATATTCTAAAACTCTTGCCTATACATATTTGGAGGGTTTTTCATTTCATCATTAAATGAGAAATGAACTGTAACTGCAGAAAACTGTATATGAACATGTAACTGTTATGCTTAAACATTAAAATTTAATTTGCGACAATTTTGTGCTATTCATAAGTTTACAACATCGTGTCTTCTGTCGGTCTTCTTGTAGACTATACTCCACTGGTAGCGCCCTCTAAAATCTCTGCACACAATCTATTGCAAATATAGAATTCAAACCACTACATCGTTTCTATCCACAATCTGTTTTACAGTCGTAGTTCCGGCTTAAGAATCGGCAACACCCTATTTCTTCACCTTCTACCTTATAATTCTTATACCTACCTTCTTCGAGCTACTTTTATTCTATGAAACTAAGTCAGAATAAATATTTTAGCAAGTGCACAAATTTTGATGTTTCAATTTTAGACATGACGACTATATACGTAACCGGCAGCATGAGACGAAACGAACAATATTTTTAAACTATATTCCTTTCGACAAATTGTGCTATTAAATACAACATCTAATTTTTTGCATTAAATTATTCAAATTACGCTAGGTTACACTTAATTTGTTTAGATATAAAGGTCAATGCGCTAACTCTTTAATGTAAAACCTAAGTAATGTTTGTATACTTGTCTAATCTGCTCCAGAATCGAACGCATATAATATTGAGGTTTAGGTAGCATAGTGTTTTTGTATTGTTAAGAAGAATTTTAATTTAGCTTTATCACTAAACTAACACCTTTTTCTCATTAAACTTACATATGAAAATATCTTAAATACAGAGCCATATTTACATTTAAACTGATAATGATAATATTAACAAAACAGTGCTAAATTAGTAAATTAGACTTATCTCTTGGCATGCTCCTAATTTTCTTGAAAATTTGCGTGTAATCGGTGTAGTAATCGAAGCGATAATAAAAATCGTATGTTAATAAAAAAGATACTGATTTGCACTCTGACTAAAAACATTTATGTTGAAAAACTAGAAGATTAAAATTGCCAATAACTGTACGAAAATACTAAAACCACAATCAAAAGTGTGATGTTAATAGTATTAAATACAATGGTGGCAATCATTTCTGTAATGCTATATAAGATCAATACAAAATACGAATCATTTCTTCACAGCAAGGATTAAACATCTACCATGGTTGGTGGTAGATGTTTAAACATCTACCACCAACCATGTTTGTACATGTGCCTGAGATCGTCGAAAATCTAATGAGTGATCTGATCAGTTTCAAATCTTTGATATAAACATACATTATACAAAGGCCATTTCATTTGAAATTATAGACAAAATCCATAAAATAGTGTTCTTTTTCATTTAGCCATACTGTGCAGGTTCCCTAAATCACTAAAATTGATTTGTAATTAGCTTTCCTGAGTTTTGATAGATATCTTTTGTAAAAAATAAGTATAATACTCTTATAATCCATAGCAAGTAGCGTGGATTACTTATTAGGGCAGCTCGGAAGACACTGGTCACGGCGAATTGTAGCCACACCTATAAACTCTGCATGTAGCTACTAGTCGTCATCAATGTGATACTGTACGAGCTGCTAGACAACATATCGCAATGCTTACTACTCATTGTTATCAAATGGACCGATGATTTGCACGTACAAAACTTCAATGGAAAATCTTTTTACTAAAAATAAGTATCAAAATATCAAATATAATTAATGAGCTTGTACCTATATTACAAAGTTGACATACGCATGCTGAATAAGGCGCGTTGACGACTTTTACAAAATGTTGGTGCAAATAACTCCTTACTTTTTATTTGTTATTTTGAAATTGGCTATTATACGTATATTCCTACAAATATATCCTATTTATATTCCGCACATTAAAATCCGAAATTGGTAAGTTATTAAGTCGATATTTACTGTTAATGCGCAACATGTGACATATAAAAAGTTAACTTTATAGAAAACGCAATTATAAAAAAAAATAAAACTGGAGAATCTTACCTAATATAAGCGTTAATTATGTAAATTTTGCAAAAACGTGATACTGCTAAACGAATTGTTGGGAGAACAAATAAGCGACGCTAACCAAAACAAAATGCAATTACATTAAATATAATATATAGCATACAGATTAAATAGAGATGGATCGCTTAAATAATGAATATTAAAATGGTAACCTGTTTATGATTATAATAGACAACACATTATGAATTTATCAGCAATGTAATACCATTGCTATATAAAGACAACAAATTAAGTTATATGCGGTAAATGCTTCAGGTGTTACAATTTAGCTTAATCGACATCATAGATTTGTGATTATCTGAGATTATTTAATTTTCGGAATAAATTACATCTTTTAATACCAATGTTGTTCTATTTAATTTATCATAGGTAGTAAATACTACACATCTATGTCTTCTAAGTCAGAGTTTCGAATAGACGTACGTAAATAAATGAAACAATAATCCTTTACTTCTGTGTTTAAACTGTGACTATAGTATTAGGTTTGTCACAGTTACTTCATAACAAGTATTTCGGCTACAATTCGAGATATTAAATAAAAGTGTATGTATACATATATAATATTAACAGCCTATAATATTATATTATAAAAGAGGAGGAAAAATTATTTTAACCTAAGGTACATGAAATTCATTCCATAATTTGAAGACAAGAGTTTAAGTTATCAGTAACATGCAGCCGGTGGTTTTTGGTGCTGAGCAATTCAGTGAATTCATTCGTCTGTAATACAATTTCAATTAATACGTTTTCTTGTATTGCTTTAGAGCTTTAGGACGATCTGTCCTGTGGTCAGAGAATCGTCGCCCGCAGTTAAGCAGTACTGGTGCACTAAAGTCTTCTTTGTAAAAGTTTCTAAATGTAAACTTAAGAATTTCTGGCGACTATTGCGAGAGAAATCTAGCTTTATATAAACCATGTAATCTGCCGCATCACACATTTGATTGATGAATTCCTTGAAAGAGTTTGGTACCTTAGTTTAACATAAGTTTCTTTAATATATGTCATACAAGATTAATTTGTATAAACACTTGTTGCTTGCATCCTGTTATTTTCAGTTACCACAGATGTATGTATGACTGTCTCTCATAGAAAAATGAAAATTTCTATCCGTCCACACAAAAAAATTACTTATAAGGTTAACTGATGCTAATAATATAGTTTACTGATACTAGCATATTTGCCCGTCAAGTACTATGAATCTACTCCATCAAGAGCTATTAAGAAATAATGTTGAATCTATATAAGACATAAATGTAAAGGACACGGTAAATGAACTTCTTACTATACGTATTTGACATTCAACCATCAACAAGGAAAATGTGCAAACAGCAAAAAACACTTTTGTATTCAGTCATTTCTAAATTTTTATGACATAAAAATGGTACACCTATTAATATACTAAAATTTGTTTTAATCTCAAGACTTGAATGAATATCCATGAATGAATAGGTATCAATGAACAAATAATTTTTCATATGTTTCGTATAGGTTGGTTTAGTCAGACGTGCAATATTGTATATGATATTAAACAAACTACTTACAAAAATTGTATGCAGCCTTATGCTCTTTGCTTTCAAAGCATGTTGATATATATAGGGCGATTCATAATTAAGTACTACAGCCAACATAATTATTTTAAATGGACTCCTGTACTTTATTTTCTCAAAAGATGAGCTTACTTATGCACATTCATTTTGGATCTTCTTAAAACTCCAAGAATGCTTACAATTCGTGAAAATAAAAGTTACACCACATATTTAAGTTCTTACACCTGATTAAACGGAAACAAGATTAGGTATAATTTCATAAGTTAGTACATAAATTATTATTCCTTTGCTGGTAATTCGAATTGATCTTTATATGTTATTGCTTCTAAAACCCAATGGACAGACATTGACATACTTTCAATAGATAGTAAATTATTACTTCATAAATGAAAACTGAGACCCTAGCTATGAGCTTATATTTCGATATTCAACAATTGTGATGTAGTTAGCGATCAAACATAATGTTGGCAGTAAACACGTATTTATACAAAATATAGTGCCTCGACGTACTATATATATTCCATTAATGTTTGCATTCTAAGTATTAAAGGAGCAGCTAAATTTTACATATATTTATACTCTAACGTCTAGGGAGCTGTAGGCAAGAGGAGATAATACTAAATAGTCTAAATGAATATTTCCATAGCTATTAAGTCGTAATGTTATATCGTAATATCTTATTAGCTGCTGCAGGTACGGTAAACCAAACGATTGACCCTTTAAGTCTGATTTTCTGACGTCTTTTGCAAAATAATTGCTTCACTATTCAATGTTTAATTATATTGACATTTTCTAAACTACTCGAGAACTTATTGCAGTTTTAATACACAGAGGAATTTTTTTGAATAATTTCTAACATCTATTTGCACAATGGACTTCTTGTTGCTCATTTCTCACTGTACGATTTCGCGTGAGCAAATATTTCTACTGATTTTGTTTAATATGTAGATTATTTTTATAAACTCCTCTTTCCCCATTTAAACATATCATGCATAAGTATCTAAAATTCTATCGTCGTTATTTCCCATTTCACACCAGACATCACATACTGAAGTAGACTGTTTAACGTTGAAGAAAAAAAATCAGCTGCCAACTTCTCTTGTTTCTGTTTGATGAGACGCATTACATTTATTTTTTATTTTCTTAGTGTAGGTGCCCACTTTTGCTCTTTATTTAGAGAGAACACAATCACTTCGAAGCCGCGGGCTTAAAGCCATCCGTTGAAACACACCTCTATAACGCCGGAACCAAAAAAAAGACCTGAAATATTTCCTAGAAGGTTAAACGTGAGGCTATCGTTTTTGTTTTGTTTTTATTCATCCTTAAAACGTTATTCTTTTGTTTTGCTTTTTCTTCAACTCTTTTCAATTTACTCAGAGATATTCACTTGTTATAGTTCCATTGTTTTTGTTTTCTTTATATGAAGCAAATACAATGCGACATATAAAAATATCTATTTATGATTATCTAATTAATGTTAATATCTTATTAACTAACCTATTTATTTATTTCATTCCCATATTATGAAAAAATATGAGATATTAAGTTAGAGGTTAAATTAAAAAATGGAGTTAGCTGTAATATGTTACAGTCTTTCAAATTACCGAACCCTTTTTCAAACATTTTTCGATGCTATATAAAGAAGCAAAACTATAATATTTGTTAGGTATAAGACGAAACATTTCTCTCGGCGCAAATAATAAAAAAAACATTAATATTAAATCTAATAACGCTTAATTAAAATAACACAAATTCAATTGATTTAAATTCAAATTAATTTAATACCTATTCGAGAAGTTATTATTCCGTTTACTGCTTGACGAAGTGCGAATGTTTTCCCATCATTTACGTTTCTAAACGTACATACATACATATTTAATTTTTACAAATACGTATGTACGTTTATTTATTCTATTTAATTAAAAAATAGTTAGAAATTTTAACGATCATCTGTTCAAAATAATTAAATGCTGTTATACAAAATTAATAAAAATAAAAGTTAATTTCAATAATTTGGTGTTGTTTATATCAAATAATCTAATTTGAAAATCATAATAATTGAGACATAAAGATCAACAGTATTGTCAGTCAATTAATAAATATGTATTTAATTAGTAATAAATATACATTCTGCTATACTTTCTGTAATTTTTACGTAAACTTAATCTACTTATTTCTAACAATTTGAATATTGCTATCAGTATCGTGTTTTCACTCCCTCTTCATTATCACTGATTAAGTGAACGTATCATGATTTTTTTCTGCTATTCATAAAGTTATAATAACGTCCTAGGAATTAAAAATACATACTAAGAATATTGTAGTACTCTATAGTTCACTTTTACTCTTTGTGAGATTGTTATTTGATTTAGCTGTAATTCGTAAGAACTATTAATTAAGCAGATTGAAAGCAGATGAAAATTTCTTTCAAGGACTGGGCTAACAATTAAGCATATGAATTATATAGATCTTGTAAATTAGTTAAACAAATAAAAAGTTGTTTCTTTTTAGTTGCATTAGGGTTAAACAAGAGAAGATAAAATAAATTTACGTATGATTAGCTGACTACCAGTCATTTGTCACTCAGCGTCCCATCAATTAGAAGGGTAGTGTATCGTTATTATACCATAATTTAAATTTTCAATAGTAATGACTAATGATCCATTAGCATTACTACATCTTTTAGATTTATACATTTATAAATGTACATACGTACAATGATACACCTGAACAAGCCATGTTTCAATCGCCAATCAGAACAAGATTTTGAAAAATACTCCGGACATCTAAGCTTATGCTTTCCAAATCACTGCAATACAGTACTACAACGAAACTGAAGAAACTTAATACTTATAAATATTTAGAGTATGCACCTTGGAGAAATATAGCCGCAACAATGCCGCGTATCGTGATAAAAATAAATATCAATAGTCAATGAATAATATATACCTACTTCTAATAAACATATTAAGTATGTAAGTACAAAATAAATAGACCTTTACCATTATATTTATACTTTTCTGGTATCTAATATCACCACGTTGTTACTGGTTCTTCAAAAGTTCGTATTTTGCGTTAAAATCAAAAGCTTTTAATATTACTTTGGACTAAAACAACAGCGTAAGGTCAAATACTTACAAGTTAAGCCGAAGTGTATATTATTGTAACACATTCCTTCATTATTATTAGATATGTTACGCAAGTTGGTGATCTAAGAAACAATGGTGATAAACCGCAAACAACAACTGTTCTTGTTTTCTATTTACATCTAATATGGTCCAATAATAGGTGCAACACAATATGTAAAATTTGAAATAATTAAAAAAATACATACTTATATTATAATATTATTTCTAAATATAAAGCGCTTACAGTTAGTCTGTAATTTCAACAGCAGAACCGCAAATAAATATCTGTCACAAAGGTTCTTTGTTTAATTTAGGTTTAATTAGGTATATCATCTTCTTCTTGATCGATTATAACTAAACAGTATGTTGACTTTCTTCCGAAGGTGAAATTTATTATGCTAATATCAGCTATAAAATATATTAATTATATTTGAAATCTCTTATTGGTACACATTTGCAATGTAATTATACAAGAAATTCTAAATGTTTGTTTTAAATAACTATTAATAATAATCGGCCATTGCTTGAAATCTGAATTCATTTAATGTATAACGAAAAAAACTAAATATAGCTATTATCGTAATCACAATTTGATTGACCATAATTGTACGGTTTTAATGACTTCATGAATTGTACGAATGTATGTATGGTGGCGCCATCGCTAGTCAAGTTAAGACATCTATATTTGGGATATTGTAACTATTGATTAATCGTTTAAGGGCGGTTTATACCTCTCGTTATTAATTTAAGATTATTTAACTTATCAAGTGCATATTTATACCATACTTTACTCAATAAAATTGGCTAACTAAATAGCTTTTAACAGTTAGCGTACAGAATAGATATCATTAACACAGGATAATATGAAAACTTATGGGGTTAAGAAAAGCATACGCTTCAGACACTAAATCTTATAAAATCCTAAAGTTCGTTTTATTATTCTCATAAATAACAGTGCTGTTGATATTGAAAACCACCAATAAAAATATGGATAGGTACATCAATAAAGTGGTGTATATTTGCATATAATTGTCTTGCGCTTAATGTTTGTATTAAAAGTGGTGTTTTTATATCTATCTTTCTAAATAAAAATTTAGTAAATAAAGTGGACTGCAATTAATGGCTTATTAAGTGAGGCTTATATCCATATTAATACAAGCTGTTTAATTCAAACATATGATTGTTATAATAGTGCTGTATGCTTATATACTTATGTAAACTATTAAAAAAATTAAAAGGATGCAATGAAAACTATGCACATTTGAAATATCTCACTAAACTCGTAATATATCTTATTAGCAGATGAATGAATCTAATAAATGTTTACTTTTGTAGTTTAATGCATAATTTAATACTTCATTCAAAATACGAAAAATAATATTTTATACTTACGTCTAAGTCGGCATAAAATAATCAAAACCGCTTGCAAGACAATTTAATGAACTTTAATATATTAGCACAGAATATACAATAAAAATATCAATTAATTTCGATACCACTTTATTGAAACAAATACAACAAAAAAACGAAAAAACATTTTTTACAAAACTTCAATACAATTTCAACAGAAAAAAAAACAATATACTAGGAACTGTTGTCATATTTTTACAAAAATATTTCTACTGTAAAATATATTTATAATATATGTATATTTACATTCTTTTACTTATATACACACACATATACCTTTGTTAATAAGTAATTTGGGGACATTTGGATTAAAATTTAAAAGGAGAAAATAGAAATATAAAAAATCTAAAACAGCCGCATCACTTAATGCACAATTGAAATTAACCTACTATATACGGATTTCATATATTATACGGGTTTTAAAAAAGATTTAAGTGTCTGATATCCACTAGCATAAAATTAAATTGAAATAAAGATAGCGTGAGTCCCTTTTTATCGAACATCTTCATGGTATTTGCCCTTAACATAACAATGCTGTATGTTTTTCTTATTGAAAAGACAATCAGGTGAACATTTCTGGGGACCTTGCTTAAAAAGACCCTTGAACTGACAGGTGCACCTAGTCAGTCTTCTCAAACAGAGAAATGTTTGTTCTATCATTAATATAGTTAGCTCTAGTCTTTTCGGAATTGTGTAAATATAATAAACAAACAAGGGACTCACTGGAATAAAAAAACTAATCCTTTTGAATTCGACGGATACGGCACAAGAACACAATTATTTCTTTCGCATTCATTAAACACAGTCCTTCGATATTCTTGTTTACAAAATAC
>CM043017.1:52143627-52250258 GCA_023690525.1 Holotrichia oblita | reverse complement strand
TAAATCGTTCACAGTGGACTCGGCAACATTCTCAAATAATAGTCATTTATCGTACGTGACGTTATACAAAACATTTATTCCATTAATCACGGAGAGGAGAGGTTCGATCGATTAGTGAATGATGGAGAAAAGAAAGATGGCCCACGCGACCCACAATGGTCTTGAATGACTTGCAGAAGGTACCCGGGCCGGGCAAAGCCAGACTACAATGAGCTGTCTCGACACTCATGCATATATATATTCAGCACCGTGTCATTATGGGGACGGATGTTGTCTACACGTTCTATCGCGAGATTTACCACTTGTCCACATAGATAGCGCCCCGTCTGGAACTTCCTTAAAGTTGCCCCCTTTATTTTACCGAACGCATAACGTAAAAGGACTCATACGTAGATGTCTTACATATACGTATGTACACACGTTTTAATTAAAGATCTCCATTTTCACCAACACCATTGTTTGCTTTACTATTATCATTCGCCTATTGTGTTCGTCGGTACAAATTGTTTTCATTGTGCAATATGACAAATTACCATAAACCATAAGAAACGTTAATTTAATTGCAGTTATTCTCTTTTGTAAATCAAGAAATCGTAAAAATCAATTTTGTGAATTCAGCTAATACCTTCCATATTATTATACTAGTAATTTAATTCTGAGACAAAAATACAGTAATCAATTCTTTCGATATTTGCAATGTTAAATAGTAATAACGCTTCTTGGCTAAACTTATCATAACTTGTATTACGCCAATAAGAACACTTATACCTTACATTACTAGAGTTGTATCTCGAACGTAATTTATATTGCTTATACATGTATATAATGATAAAAACATTGGAATTGTGTAACTATCTTTTCAGAAGGTTGAAATCTTGTTTATAATAAACAAGGTGCGTTTGTTTAAATAAATTAAGTCATGGGACTGATTTGAAATTTTAGTATTCCATAAGAATACCAACCTCGAGAGAAGCGTTTGGTTTTGTAAACATTTTTTTGATTTGTATTTTTTATTAATTTTTTTTCAGGAATTGTAGGTATACTTACTATATGAAAAAACATGCGATATCTTATCAACATGTAATATATTAGTGGCAAAGGTTGTTTCTTAATTTACAAATATTTTTTATTGAGTTGTTTCAATTATTTTGTAAGGAGCTGTCAATCGTTATATCTCAAAGATTGTTAATTTTATAATCGAAATAGAAAGAGCAGGTGGAAGTAATGATCCTGCACAAATCATTATTGAGAATTCTCAGTATGTAACGAATATACCAAAAATATATTTAAAATTAGGTGCATTGGTTTAAGTAACCAGTCAGGAGATATTTTGAAATCACTGGTTGAAGTAGCTGTTTATGGTAGTACATTAGAAAATGCTTGATCACATTAATTGAAGAAATAAGTTGTTGTAATAACGAAACAAAAACGAAACTGATGAGAGTTGGGAACAGAGCCAAAGAAAATATATATATACCGGTTGATTTCAGACATAGGATAAACGACGGCATGAAGGGGCAAAGGGTACGAAAGTTCGCTAAGAAGTGGGGACGCGTACGAGTCTCTCTATCACAATCTAGTCTCGTCTAGTCTACAGCGCTGTAATAGACTCACGCGAGCCCACTTAGCGAATTTTCGTACCCCTTTGCCTCTTCAAACCGTTATTTATCCTATTTCTGAAATCAACCGGTATATACATATGTATATATATTTGAAGAGATCGACAAATTCAAATACTTAGGTGTTGTTATATCTAACGACGGAAACAGAGATGCTGAAATAAAAGATAAAATGATGGCAGCAAATAGAGTATTTTATGCCAATAAGAAGCTTTTAAAAAAGTAGGAATCTTACTAAAAAGACTAAAATAAATATATACAACACTTTAATAAAGCCAGTACTAATGTATTCAGCAGAAACGATGACAATGACTAAGAAAGACGAAGAAAATATAAGAATATTCGAACTGAAAATACTAAGAACAATAATGGGTTCAATCAAGCTCGTAGACAATGAATTTAGATTTAGAACAAACATCGAACTATAAGAAGCATTCAAGGGAGAAGATATTGTAGACAAATAAAACGACAAAGAATAAAGTGGATGGGGCATGTTTGAAGGGAGAGGAGAAGATGCTGTAATCCATTTATTATTGAACTGAAAGCCAGACGAAAATAGAAGACTGGTAGATCTAGATCGAAATGGCTGGAAGAAGTGGTGAAAGATCTAAAAAAGGCAGTTGTTAATATCTGGGAGGAAAAAACCAAGATTACGAAACTCTGGAATGCAATAAGCCAGAAGATATGAAGATTTTGCAATGGGGACCAATCCACCCATTATTATTGGATTAAGAAAGCTTTCCAAAGCGGTGTTGCCCCACAATGGGGTGTTTAGCCATTATATGTAAGTAGTTGTTGTTGTCAACACTAAAATTATACTAGGAGCAATTATAATGGTACTATGCATTGCTAAATATGTTTGTGAAACCATAAATGGCGTTTAAAGTACGTTTTTCCATTTTGCACAATATCAAAATTAAGATCATTCTAATATGTCACAAAGTTAGATATTTGCCTGTTCTTATTTATTTGTCGCACAATTATGTGAATATAAATAAAGCTATAGAATCCTTAATTCTACAAAGACACTTTGAATATAAAGCAAAAAATGTTTATGCAAGATGATATTAATGCTGATTTAGATAACAAATATCAAAAAAATTTCTGCTCACACTAAAGTATAAGCATCATACTTCTTAGTAATGATCTGGATAACAATGCGGAAGTTAATCAATATTTATAAATTTTAAGTGGAAACAACATTCATCCATTTACAAGCTGTCGTGGAGGTTATATATGTACATACCTAATATCTAATATGAGTATTCTCTTGATAACTATTTTATATATGTAGATCATAGCTATACTGTTGGAAGAACATCTAGAACAATCGAATAACCAACGGCATGAAGTAGTTTCTCTGGCTAAAATAACTCCCAGACTTATTGCGATAACATGTATGTAAATGCGTAATTAATGAATCAATATCTCATGACCTTTCTTCAGAATTCATTTTTAGGTGCCTCAGAATACTGATGCAAGATCTAGCTATGGAAAACATAGTGACATAGTGTATGAACTCTTGGGTAGCTCCTAGTATAGAAGGAAACCGGAAAGTCGATGGACTAGCAATAAATGTTTTAATATACCTATCTTTTGGAGAACCAGCATCAGATTGTGGGAGAACTCGGGAGGTTATCACATAAGAAATAAGCACAAGGTTAACCGCACAAGAAACTACAAAGGGTGTTCTGGGCGGACCATCCTGCAGCAGCTCTGAATAAATTTAATGAAACCAAATGCTCCAACTAATAAAGATAAGATTAAGATTTCAAAGAGAATCCTAAAACATTTACATATGAACTGTCAAGATCATCCGATTTGACTCTATTTGTTTTTTTTTTTTCTATGGAGTTTCCTAAGAGATTGCGTTTATGTTAAGAAACTAAATGGTCTAAATTATGATGAACATATTGAAATGCAGACCATTTCTCCAGAAAACAATTCTATCCCTAGCAATGTTGACAATTAAACGTGTTCCCGTATCTTATCTTTATGTAATAAACGTACTTCTCAATCGCAAGTTCTAATAAAGCAATGAGGCACAGTGCCTATTCTTTCTACTTTTAATTACAAACAAATTTACACACTTCCGGATACGGTTAGAAGATTGCACGTAAAAGGAAACGCAGAAACGCGAATAATTCTATAATAAACCGTATACAACATGGTTGATATTAATTGCATTTAGCAGCAACCAAGAGTTGAAAGAGACATTTCTCTTCAATTAATTTTTATTGTTTTCAAACCTAGTATATTTTTAATGGTGTGCATCTTTAGGTAGCTTAGACAGCACGGTGAAAATGGCATCAGTCAGATGATTATCCTGCTTCGCTTGGTTCGACACAAATTGTACTAGGTATCCCAAAGAGCCACAGACACACTACACTTTGGATCGATTTTCATTTTATAAACTATTTAGTGCTATGTTGTCCAAAATATAGCACAATGCTTCCGTCAATGTTCAATTTTTCTTCTAGAGCAACGTACTCTAGAAAGTGATTACCTACTTTAGTATTTCAAAAAGTGTTCTTAATTTTGCTACTTTATTATTCTGTTGTAAAAAAATAAATACAATCATTCATTGTATCCAGTAAAAGTCTTACATGTATGTATGTATTATATATTCATTGATAAATATTGATTTAAAAATGCTTTTTATGCGCCGGGCTTTGGATAATGGAATACTGGATAACAATGGGTTAATACAAAATTCCATGTAAATTAAAGAACTAAAGAAAGAAATCTTTACACCTTCTTCTATAGTTTAGAAATAAAATTTATTAAGAATAAAGCATGTGGTCGATACGATTATACTTAGAGCGAACATAATTATGTTCTTGAATAAATTGATTCCCGTTTTATTTCACCTACAAGGGAAACGGTATTTGGAACTAAAGGATATGTATGTACTTGCAGCCCGTAATATAGATATATTAAAAGTACGTTACTACATTATTTGACATTTACTTTTCTTTATTTGTAGGAGCGCTTTTCTATTGCTTGTCGGATTATATTCTTTAGGTATGTATTTGTTTCAACAACAGGACAATTATGACAATTCAAAAGAAATACACCGCATCGATCCGATTCTTAATTTTTTTTAAACAACTTTAATTTGCCGTGTTTTTAAAAATAATAAAAAGGGATATACATATGTATCTACATTTATTTGCATTTACATTTTTAATGTGACGTATTATTTTTAGTTCCATGCAAAGAATTTTAATCACATATAATCATCTTAAATACCGTCTAGAATGCAATGAAAATGATTCATCTGGGAGATATTCGAAATAGGAATTTTGGAACAAATGATATCTGCTACTAATATCTCCAGTCACAGTTTCATTCAACCACTTGTGTTAAAATAGGTTTATCTATTCGAGTATAACGCAGTGAGGCCAAATGATCCTTTAGCTCGAGTCCTAATTCCATAATTATTATAATTTGTCGTCCCTTATTCATTTTGCATTGAGCTACCGACGAGGGAGACCTTGTCGAACTATCATTACTAAAAGGCAAGCCCTGATATCGCTTCTTTCTCGTACGTGGACGAGATAAAGGAATGCAAATAATGGATCCCCTGTGATTCGGTTCAGTCACCCGATAATTATAAAAGGTTGTCAGCGCGTCACCTGTGCTTCTGTTCACAAGATGCGTTCAACTTTAAACCTGGACGTCGAAAGGCTGATAGTCGAACGGCCATTGTATCTGCCGCTGATCATGCGTGGGTCTATAATATAATTTACTGGCCATCTAAGATAATAACTGGTAATTATTGGATATGAATACAGACTCCTCCGGTAGTTGGACTGGACATCGGTTAAGATTATCGTGAAGCGGGCCCTCGTTGGCGATAAATTGTTTATAATGTTGAAGAGAAGAACCCGCTCCCATTCAGGGCAACGTCGATGCCTAAGAGCCTTAAATAATAATCTACTCTTCGTGAATAAATAATTCATCCGCGCTATGCTCAATATAAAAGGATAGCCTACATACATGAATCTAGCACAGGAATAACTTCTTTTTAAACTTGAGCTTTTGTCTCTTTGATATGATTCTATTACAATTTAAAATATTCGAACTTTTATCATTTCCCTGTATTTACTTTGTCGGTCTTCCCTCCCATATGTTACAATAAATAATAGTAGGAGTATAGACAAAAAGAAGAAAAGAAAGATTAATAAAATTGATTTTGAAATAAATGTCATAAATTACAAAGAATTAATGGAAATTGATAGCTAGTATCTTGAAAAGGATTTTATAGCCAGATAAGAGTAAGAGCAATACATTGTGAACTATTGGATGTTTTTGTATGTCAATTAGTCTGCTGTGCCCTATTTTGGAAATCGTTAAGTTTGCAATGATTTTCAGATTGGTTTGACAAAATCGCTCAGAACGAGTGACTTCTGTGTATTTCTGCATTACTATAAGAATATTGGTACGTTTGTGTGTACTGATTCCATTTGAGGAATAGAACAACTAGGCATCTAAAAGATTATATCACCTTCTAATCAATCCAGATAAAGGTCTGTAAGTATACGATGTAATTTTTAAGAATACACACCTACAATTTTTATCGATCTTTACATATGGTGTTGTCTGTAAAGGTGGGGGTTTTCATAAGACGAATTACTATAATTTTATATTTGGTATCAGTTTCAGCAAAAGAAAACATACTTTCGTCAGAAAAATGTGTGTTAAGTATAGAGATAATTTGGATTTTTTTTCGAGACAAGTTGTTTTACAGAGCTAATCCACGATCGCCTTCATCTTCGTTTCAGCTCTTTAGTGCAGTTTTAGGTATTTCAGACTCGTGAAATAACTAGCAGATTCGTGATGATACGTGTGTAATTACATGTTTTCCATTTCTTACTTAGGACGAACAAAAATAAATAATAAATTATATCAATAAACTGGGCAAAATGCTGTTAAAAATATAATACTGCTATTTTTATATTTGTGCAATATGTATAATAATTAATGTAATATTGTCTAAACGGATCAATAACAACCAGTAGTTGTGGTTGTGGTAATCTCAACAACGTAAGTACTAAAAATTACATTTCCGTAGTGTGGCATTCTACGTAAATTTAATATTGACGCATAATTTGCGAACAGGATTCGTCTTATACTTGTTAAATAAATTCATTTGCATTAGGTACTAAGTTAGGTGTCAGTTTAATTACTGCTTTTGCAAAAGATTGAGCCATTATACTCACTTCTCTCTCATCTTCTTTCGTATATCTTCGCCGTTTAGCAACTTTCTGCTTTTCTGTCATGCTTGAGTCTCAACACGTAACGCTTGCCATATTTAGATGGCGCTTGCATATTTATGTAACCAACTTTATGTTGTTCATTTGTATTATCTAAATCTGCTTACTGTCCTTCACCCTATAAAACCGTATTACTTGTAACAACGTATTTTTTTTCAGTGTGATATCTGTACAGCGAGAGTAGGATTTCTTTATAATAACACTTTTCATTTACTTGAGTGTTATTTCTTATAAATAGTCGGCAAAGTGGGGCAAGTTTCAATGCAGTGTGGAGAACAACGCCGAGGGCGAGGAAAAGGGGAGAAGGGAGGTTCGGTACGGCGTTCGAAATAAATATGTTTTATACCGTTAAGTGTGACAACTTAGTGGATCTTTCAACGCATCTTCACTAATCTGTTGTTGTATGAGAAAATCTGAATCCTTGTCAACACTTTCAAATAACACATAACCACAATTTTTTATTTTTCAAATCCGCTTTCATTCTTCTTTCAATATAGTCACGAGCAGATGGTATAACGTTTCTTATCGTTGTCTGACTTGGCAATGTATAATCTGAATACTTGCTCCAGAAGGAAACAAATGCTTCTTGGTCTAGTAAAATGAACGCTAAATTACATAGAATAAAAAAACAGCTATATTAAGAGTTAATTGTTCGCTGTATCGTTTGCCACGAATTGCAGAATAGTGTTCTATAATTTTTAGATGGCGTTCGCAATTCCACCTGCTGGTATACGTCAAGTAGTTACCTACACATTTAATTCTATGACCATCGTATTCTAAATCCGGCATACTCGCTATTACGTTTCTTCGAAATCCGCCGTTTGCGAAATGTACCTAAATGCAACATTTTCTAAGTATGTGTGTACTAATAAACACTCATAGCAATCGGTAGAATAATACTGAACAAGCCTGCTTTGATACGGACGCTCGAGATTCCGTGCCATTCCTCTACGTTGCTCACCGCACTCCATTGGAAATTGACCCTCTTTGCCGAGTCTACTTATGAATAAAGAAATCATATAGCATTCAAAGAAGGTAGAAAGTCAGATTCTTATGACTAAACAAATTATTTCTTTAACGTAATTTCTTTAATATTTCTTAATGTATTAACTTCTCGTCCATAACCGAACCAAAAGCGAGGAGAACGCTGCATACGATGATTAGGGAGTGGATATATATACTTCTTGCTGATTGCTAGACACTATTAGAAAAAAATAATCTATTAATGTATTAATCTAACGCCAATAGCTGCAATCCCATTAACTTCTTTTTTACACCTAACGTGTACAGCTAAGTACTTCTTTTGAACTTCAACTTGCAGATATGAGAAAAATTACTTTAAGTTTTCCAGATTTAGTTAATATACATACATACATTGTGATATGATAGTAACGTGACAGTAATGGCAAACACTCCTCAAGAATTGAATCTTGGAAGAGGATTTTTATTTGATTCAAGATTATATAGATATTATACTTATATATAATATCCTATATACATACACACTGCCGGTAGTAATAACAGGATTAGAATCTAAGTGCACTGATGAATTATTCGGAGCACTCAAGCAGCTCAAAGATACCATGGAAGTCCCCACAACAAAAATATACTTAGCGTTGAATGAACGAGCGGACCTAGACCAAGTGAGGAAACTCACTGAATATGTGTTCTATGGAAACTCTACGAAGGTCATACTGGGGCCTTCTGGAGACATAAGGCGGAAGATAGTGAAACTTTCCTAAAAAAGGTTATACAAAAAGCAAAGTGGGATGCGTGGCAGAGCCTTATAGAAGAAGTCGATACCGATTTCTGGGGCAAAGACTACTAAATAGTCTGCAAGAAGTTTGGTACTCAGCCAGCAACCAGTATACGTGACAAGAAACAACTAGCTATCGCTAAAACTCTCTTCCCTGCCCACCCACTAAGAAGAAGAAACAGGCAAGACGTGGCATATGAGGATATACCTCTGTTCGCTAAAGGCGAGATGATGTAAGCGGTGAGCAAGCTGAAACCAAGAAAGGCTCCAGGACCGGATGGACATCCAGCGGAAGTTATAGCGGCCGTAGTTAGGCGATACAAGAAAAGTGTCTGGTAGCTATGAACGAACTCCTACTTGCGGGAAGGTTCCCGGAGATCTGGAAAAAGGGAAGACTGGTGTTAATATCTAAAGGAAAAAAGACGGGACAGTAGAACTACTCGCACCAACCGCTCTGCGTACTGAATGGCTTGGGAAAACTGCTGGAACAGCTCCTTTTTTCGAGACTGAAGATCGAAATTGAAAAGAAAGGACGACTTTCTTCGGGACAACACGGTTTTAGAGAAGGAGGATCGACGATGACTGCACTGCGAAGGGTTAGAGAATTGGCCCAGGAGGCGTACAGCGACCCCTTTTCCGCAAGACAGCTATGTGCCCTTGTTACGATCGATGTAGAAAATGCCTTCAACTCGGCTCCGTGGAAAGGGATTCTAATGGAACTGAAGAAAAGGACAATATCATCATACTTATATAACATGGTGGATAGTTATCTGGACGAAAGAGTCCTGCTGGTCGGAGACCGCAGTGAACTGCGAATTACGTGCGGAGTACCGCAGGGATCTGTCCTCGGACCAATGCTGTGGAATGTATACTACGACGCGACGGTATACTCGAGCTGCCAATGCCATCGGGAGTACACCTGAAGGTCTTGTAGACTTGGTAGGACAGACGCTGGGCAGTGTAGTGGGGTGACTGGAAGCCAAACAACTAAAGCTTGCTGCACAAAAAACGGAAGCAGTTCTATTCGTTGGGGGAAGAAAAGTCAAAGAGACCAGCATAAGAGTGATTCAAAGCCGTGAAAGCCTGCGATATCTTGGTGTATATTTCCAAAGAAACCTTAAATGGACAGAACACCTGGTCCATACAGCGGAGAAGGCACATAGGACTCTGGGATTTCTCTACCGACTGATGCCTAGAATTGGAGGCCCCAGTGAGTGTAGCAGGAGCTCCACGGTACAGTCCGTGTTGCTCTATAGAGCGCCCATTTGGAACGACGCCATGCAGATGCAGCTGAACCAGCAAAAGCTGCTTACTGTACAGCGAAAGTCCGCCATAAGCATATCGAGAGCGTACAGAACAGTATCAACGGAAACGCTACTTGTTACAAGAACTTCACCCATAGATCTATTGGTACACCAGAGGGCCAATATGGAGCGAGATGGCGCAGCAAGCAAAATGAAGACCCTATGCGAGATGCTCTACTTTGGATTACAATTTGCGTTTTTTTAAGTCAATAGCAGGGTTAGTAAATTTTTTTTCTGCAACCGGTGCAGAATGCTTATCGACATAGAAATAAATCTAAGTGAATACATGACAACCAAAACAACACGATGTTCCTTTTATACAAATTTATACAATTTTATTTTCGAAGATAAGGGAAAAATATATTAATCAGGAACAAGAAAACTTCTACAAAAGGGTGTAACATCTCTGTAATCACCTTTCAACCTAAATCTAGATATTCTCTTGGAGATAGCGCCACAAGTAAAATTTTAAAGTTTTAATGCCTTTTCTTATAGGTTGTTAGCTGGCCCTTGCTTCGATCGTAGATGTTCTATTTTTCTTAACGATGCACCGTTAAGACCCGAAAGCTGTTATACCAGTTTGAAGAAATCTAATTACAAAGTAAGCTCTGGACGAGTTGCTGTTTTGGAAGAGAGCTGTTGTTGCCATTCGTACAATTTATATCATATGATTGTCAATTGTCTGCTAATCCGGCATAATACATTACAGACAGTTTCTTGTCAATAACCGTCTTTCTTCATTTATACAGTTCTGCCAAACTTCATAAGATACAGGAATGTTTCAAAGTTGCTGGATACACTACCTGCTATGTTTTCCATCTTACTGCCCTCACTGTATTGATTTCTTCGTAGTATGGAAGTGAAATTGGCGTGATTTTGTTACACAAAACCATTTAAATAACTTAAATACATACTTGTACAGTTGAGATAGTTTCAGTCTACAGGCGACGTATGTCCCCCGAGTGAACAAAACTCTCACATCATCTCCTACATATGAGAATAAAGCATTTCCCTCAGTGATGCCAAATTGAAAACATTACATTTCTCTAACATAATCATGATTTAGATAAGTAAAATGAACAAATTATTGCCACCTATTTTTGAGCTAAAATTACTATGATTTTTTTTTAATGTCCGAAAGGATTAGTTATTACACATTGTTTTATGCGAAAGCTGTTTTGGGTTTTTATAAGAAAATCAAATTTGTTACAAAATTAGTATTTCTTACATACTAAGAAACGAGTTCAATAATGGAATACATTGCAATTACAAGCAAAGTTTTAATTTCACAGCCCTAAATAAATATCTTAATGGATTTAAAGAATCGGGTATTAAGTAGAAAGAAATAAAAAAGCAAAGCACTATCAAATTTGTTTGTTTTGAAAAATCTGAATTCTTAGTATCTCATTTTTTGGCGAATAAATTGTTTGTTATCAAAAGCTCTATTTTAAGCAGATCTTTCTTTGGTACTAATAGATTTTCTTTTGAGAAAACATTGTTCCTTCGGTGTATTATCTAACATCTGGCGTAAAATATTGCGTATTATTTTGCAAAGAAAGAAAATATTCTCGTTACTTCATGAATTAGAAATGATTTTGCATTTGTTATCTAGCAATTATTATTGAGATGTGGAGTACACGAGGCTTTATATGTTACCTGGAGGTATGGTCAACCGTTCCGCTTCAACTTGTTCCAAACACGTTTCAGATTCGGAAAAGAAAAGCTGCTATTCCAGATTACACAAGTCAACATTTAGTTGCTAGATATATTTATTCTATGATATTAGCTACGTCTGTCGAGCTTTATGTTATATAATTAATATTGTCCGTAAACTTGTACAGCCTTATCAGAAATTAATACCGACTATTAACACATGTATATTTTCGGAGTCAATATCGTTCAATTGGTATTATGAAGGTATCTTTTTAAATGCGGTCGTGTTACACAGAGATTAACCTTGTCTCATTCATATATTTTTACATATTTTTGTTTCTTTGATACTAAGCAGCAGTGTACTTTAATCAAAGCTACTACTACATTAGAGGAAATGCCGGAGAAAAAATGTTCAATCCATTATTAGTAATATTATAAAATAAGCACTGCCTTCAGTACTAATTTGAACAAATGGGTACTTATAAAGAAGAACTTAAAATGTTTATAAACAATTATGTATTTTCAAACTATACAATATCACCTGGTAATTATACCTTGTCTGTACATGGCAGCTTGTTATGAATGAAACTGATTAGAAGCGAGCGAGTTTAAGAACAACTTAATCGTTTCTTCTACATTTATAAGAGAATTTAGGTAAAGAAATGGTTTCGGAAAGAAATGAATAGCTACATCAAAAGGGATCTTGACACAAAAAGTCGAAATAATCGATCTTTAGTCAAACACAGTAAATAATTATCCGTAGGTAATTATAGTTGTAGTTTTTGTTATGGGACGTATAATGGGGTTACGACGGCACTTAAAATGACTACAAACGTCAAATTAGCAACTGTTAACGTCATAAGCGACGTCTAGACAACGTAACTATAACCTGTTAAAACATTAAATGGGCATTAGGCCTGTGTTAGATGTAACCGTTTAAATTGCTGCGATTATGCAATTAAAAGGGCATTTATTATTATGTGAAAAGGAGTATCTACATGTAAGTTACAGACAAGGCTCGGTGAAAGGTTCTTCTACACCAGCGCTTTTCTTTAATGCAGGTTAGTGTAGTATATCTATATATACATACTTGTAGGACTGCATCGAATGAAATGGCATTTAAGTAGTCGTGGACTATAAGGTTTGTTTTAGACTTCTTGTTTATGGATTTTTGTTTTAATTTCCCTTACCTTAAGTCTGATAAACAATATCAAATTAGTTTGTAATAAATACGATATATTACTATTCAATTTAGTACTATTCTGCACGATAAATAATAATAATTCAAATCTCAGCATCGCCTAATAGCTTGAACCTTATTGATAGTAATTAGAAAATTTTTTTTAAAAACGGTTGATGTAATTGAATCGTACATACCCGCGGTTTAAGCAGGTTCTTATATTATATTAATTATTCTGTGTCCATGATTAATATAAAACTAAACAATTTTGTTAACTTAAGAATACGCTAATTGGACTTACGTTAAAAACCGGGAAATAATAAGTTAGACAATGGGACAACTAGATAGCAAAAGCGATTTTTCAATTGATCTAGTTGTTAATCAAAACTATTATTCTCTGATGGCTGATAATTACATCTTTACTTTTAGACTTCCGCGATTTGCATGTAATTACAATAACATCTTAAGTTTAACTAACTTGATTTCAGAAGCAAACAGCTGCATATTAGTATTATTCCAATATTCTTTGGGGCGGTGGTTTAGATGGTTGCTCTTTTAAATTGTTCTTGCAATCAGGTTAATAGCAGGATATTAGTAATAGTGTCGGCTACAAAAATTTTTCTGTGCTTAATCTTAAAAAACAACTACAGACCAAATTAAGCAATTAAACTATCTTATAGAATATAATTCAGTATTTCCATTAGTATTAATATGTAGACGAGAACATTCGTATAGTAACATGCAATATAAAAAAATCAATAACTCAAGAAGGTAAATTTATATCGCGCTCCATAAATGCAATTTGTCGCTGGCTCAGAGTGACTCCGATTTACGAGAACACCATTTAATGTTCTGTATAAGAAAGACGCTTATTATCATTTATATATTTGACTCGTCTTGTAAACTGAGCGCTTCCTTTTTGATTTAGTACCAGTGGGTTTGACAATATCAAAACTAAAAAACACCGATGTGTAGTTAACGATCTGTTGATAAAATAAATTTGAATATCCACTCAACGTGGAACGTATTACGACTAAGGCTCGATAATTAAGTCAGGGCATATCTTTTGTATTTGTCAAGTAGTGACCATTGTATATATTGTTATGAGTTTCTTTTCAGATGCGGAGTAAGGTGCGTACTTTTAATATTCTACTTTTATATTAGCAATTGAATTTACTTACTGTGCTTGCCTTACTGGTAAGGAAGCAAGAATTTCATACGTATTGCCTGTGTCTATTAGGCCGGCTAACCTGTGGGTCCGTGTGGCGAAACAGTTTCAGACAAATGTATGTGCAAAATAATAGTTTCTATTAATGTGATCTAAAAGACCCTTATGCTCTATTATGTCGCCTCATACATTAAAACGGTTGTCCGAGCCTATAGGGTATACGAGTAATATGTGAAATTGCAGTAATCCTTTAATTTGTTCATTGTAGAACAATATTCTGAGCATTTACTCGTATGTATAGGTATATATGTACGTACTTATAGTACTAAGGTAATTGTCCCAGTTTTCGTCATGTTAAGACCATTCTCGCGGCAATAAATTTAATCGAAAAGATATATCTGTTAATTTAACTAAATGAATGATTTTAATAATAAGTTAATCCTTTACGAAGTCTTTTACTCGAAGAGACATTAGTTCAGTGTTAAAAACATTTACTTTGCAACTCATTTTTATTATACCTATGTACCAATATCCGTCATGCAAAAATAAGACAACCCACTTGTCGTCAAGCACAGCAAATTTAAACACATATTTATTGAAGTAATTGCTCAAGTAGAACTAACAGATGTACAAAGATTCTGACTTACCTTAAAAATTCTCTTAACAATAGTTGTAACACGAATTCGGTTAAGACACTGACATATTTAAAACTCTAAACTAAATTTAAACGATTTACCGATTTTACATAATACTTTACTAGGAGTTCTAGATGTCGCTAAGTGCATTAACTTTGTGTATATGTATCTTATATACTTAATTTTTAAGAAATCTTGGTACGCTGACGATAACTGGGACTATGACGATTATTGGGACGTTTACCTTACATCTAGAAAAGATGTAATTTAAGAAGAATTGACATGTAGCATTTCTTAGACATATGTTATTACTGGTTAACATGAATTTTGTCTCAAGTATTAATAGTTGTGCTTAACTTAGTTTCTTAAGTATTTTCAAACATGTATTCCAAATTTTTACATTACGCATTTATTTTATTTTTTTTATATTTTAAAACGGTTTTTGTCCATAATCAAATAAAACCTCTTAGAGCATAGTAAATATGACGCAACCAAATACGCTAATTCAAATGGTGCCTATGATTGATCATTGATTTCCATAAATTTAGTTTAAAATCTGTGCTTCTGCATTACGATAATAAATTCCCATCAATGTACCATACTGTGCAATAAAATCTGGAACAAACTTATTTAAGTTGTGTAATTAAGGTCACAATACTCATGGAGTGTCAATTGACTACTACTGTCAGTGCTATTGTTCTCCATAAATTTTCAGACATTAAGCATTAGTTAAATATATTATATTATACACTAAAACGCCTTTAAATACCTATGCCTCAACATTTAAATCAACTAATGAAAGCCTGCATTGTGTCCAAAATATTGAATATATTCTTTGCTTTATGTATTATCTTTATTCTGGTATTGCTTATATTCTGTTATAAAAATAATGTATTAATTTTGAATGTTATTTAAATTTTTGGTTTAAAATTCGCATAGACCCACTACTAAAAGAATTATGAGCATAGTTGTACAGTCTTTTGATAATCTATAATGTGACATATTCATGTATAACCTTTAAAATCTATTCTGACAATCTGAATATGCTGTGTGTCACGACAGCCGTTTACACAAATAAAAACTTGTGATTTATGCTCAAAAGAGTTGTCCCAGATTTTATTGCACAGTATGGTACATACATATGTGTTCTGTGATCACATAAAAGAAAAATATGAAAAAATCAATTTATGTTGATGAAGTTTCAATATGCAGTATACGAATGAAATATTTGTAGCGATTTCAAGGTTTTTTGTTTTTTTCTTACGTGTGGTGGGTGCTTAGTTGCAGTGACTCCGTAAGCTGTATTACTTGTCTGGCTATCATGCAACTCTCGCGGTGTAGTTTTTGTGTGTGTAAATTGTGTTCAAATGGCTTTGTGACAGCATCATATCGCCTTTTATAATGCCGCGCTGTTAATCACTTTGCTCCCAACAGCGAATGACAGGTTGATCCTGAAAAAATGTCACCGTCCCTCCAGAGAATTGAACCCCGGCTCCTACCGTCCTCCTACAACGATAGTCAGTTGCCTAACCACCACACTTGCAATTGCACTTATTATTGGTCTGTAGTTTAGCTATACAAAGTACTTACGACTAATTTTTGATGTGCTTAGAATAGTAGGGCTAAACGCAAATCATTCATTCTTAGACAAAAAATGTAGACTATAACGCATTGTGTTATTGTGAAAATGTGTTTTTATCTCTGTTACATATCAAACTCAGATTAATGAGTAAAGATGCCGGTTTTTGGTACTACACATAGCCGTAAAGTGAAGTTTATCTCCGCACATATTATATTAGTCGCTTTGCGGTCACGGCGAATACAACACGTTCGATCGTATAAAGTATACTAATTGGATGTCAGAATTATCAATTATTTTCTGATGAAGTTCCTAAATTGATACTTGGTTTTCCAGATTTAATATACACAGGCAACGCAATAAAATGCAAACTCTGCAATGTAATGTTAATGTGCAACAGCAGACAAAAATGTGAAATTCATATCAACAGTAAAAAGCATCGACGCAATAAAAACTACAGTGGATTTGTGTTCGAACTATTATTAACTTTAATTATATTATATAATAATTTACTGTTTAACTTACTACACAATGAAGCATTCCGTTCATTTTGGAAAAATACGGTAAAATAGAGTTGCTTGGCCGAACAACAGTACAATCTGTTCTTCCGTCCGTCCGTGAACATCTTGAATGTAGACTTAAATCTAAATTGAAATCTACGAGACTGTGGCTATCTGTGGATGAAACAACAAACTGTCAAAATGATTCGGTTGTTAATATTGTGGTACGTACAATGGACGTACATCAATCATCACCTTCAATTTTACGCTTGCAGAAGAGTACAACAATGTACTGCAGACAAAATATTAGTTAGTATTAAATACCTTGGAACATTTTGCAGTTTGCAGAGACCAGTTGCTGCTGTTTGTTAGTGATGGTGCCGCTACCATGCTTTCCGTAGGCCAGCTTCTTAAAAAGGATTGTGCGAACTTATTTCATGTTACATGTAAAATCCATGCTCTACATTTGGTGGCAAAAATTATTCGTAGATGTTATCCAGATGTAGATACTCTAATTGCGAGTACAAAGACCATATTTCTCAAATCCCCAGAACGTGTTCGCGATTTCCACAGACTGTGCCCTGATATTTATGAACCACCGCAACCGATTCTTACACGCTGGAGAATATGACTACAAGTAGCATTTTACTATAATGAACATTTAGAAATTAATTAAGAACGCAGTTTTACAGTTCAATCTTAAAGAAGCTATTCAGAAAAGCCAATCAAAATTTCAAGATAGTCTGGTTAAAAGCAATTTAAATGGTATTCAGCGCAATTATGGCGGTCTTGTGGAGACAATACAAAAAATGGAAAATCCTCCGGTGTCATTACTGGAATCTCTGCACATAATAAAAGATGTTCACGCATGCACAGCTACATGCGCGGTATAAGGCGAAATAAATCGGTGTGTAACACGAAAGTTTGAAAGTGTTTTAGAGAAAGACTCAGATTTTGCTACACTAAAACACATTTTTTAAATTATTTCAATTGGGCAAATGTAACATCAGTAGATGTAGAACATTCGTTTTGTAAGTATTAGGATATTTTTGCTCCGATACGCACTCGATTTTGAGGCATAATCTGATTTGGAAAAAAAAATAAAAAAGATCTTATTATTTCGTTTTTATTTTACTGAAATCTCGTGTGTGATAGAGTAAAGTATTAAAAGAGCATTGATATTGAATATATGTTTTATTAAATTTACGTAAATTTTCAGAGCGTAATCTTGCAATTACAGGTAAGTGTGGAGATAGTCATTCCAAAATTATATACATATGTATAGTTAAATAAATGACATGTCTGACGTCAAAGTGTGGTCGTAAACGTGATAAATATGAATACATAAAACAACTTCTTAAATACAAAATGTTTGCTTACTACGTTAAGTATTAGCAAAATTACGAGCTCTAAAATGCACAGGTGAAAAATTAATACTTCTTTCCCGTAAAATTAGTTAAATACATATCATCATATTACACCCAAAAACGATTACAACTGGATCATTCAAAATCAAAAATTTCATTTGTTTTTGCAACAGTTTCGATGTTATGAACTTTGAAAGACGCACAAATTATTGTTCGCGTGGCATACTTTTACTTTATACTTACAAGATTGTAATTGGCGGGCACAGTTTCAAAATTTTATATCCTGGAAAGAAACTTTGTAAGTAAACCAATAAAAAAATTGTATAATAAACATGCATTCGTTTTTATGGGGATATGAATTTCACTAAACTCTCACCACAAAAAGGAACTGATTTTGCATCTACAACTAGTAAAATGCTGGCAATTTTGTTAATATGTAATTACTCGAGTAGTATTGATACGTGTATCATCTTAATGTAACCCTTAGTCCATCTGTGATATATCCATAATAATTTAGATGATTTAAATGCAAGTAGTAGCGTGAATATTGAGATTTTATGGGAAAATTAACAAGAGCTGATTATTATTAGCTTCATCAGTAGTATGAGTATTAACGTTAGACGAAACGATTGAGTTTATGTACCTATTATAGTGTAGGTTATTGTGCTTTATGTATCGAATAGGATTTATTTCTTTCGATGTGATTTTTAGCATTTTCCAGATTCAATCTATTACAATCGTCAACCTTATATATACTCGATAGGCTTACACTTTGTGACAACTCAAAATATAATTTATACTGAATATTTGTGCGCGGAAGTTTTAAAAGACAGCTTATCACATGAAATGGAATGTTCTCACTCCATGCGTGCATAGTACTAAGTTCAAGATAACAATTTAAATACCAATCTTATGTCTGTTGGCTCATATACTGCTTTTAGGTTAAAACAAAACAATCTCTTACTTATCGCAAACTTGATTTGAAAATTATATTAATACGGCCGTCAAAGCCGACGTATTACTTAAGATTAAATAAAGGAAACCCATTAACACGTTAGTGTTAAAATCCTCTCTAGAATCCGTCTATTATCGTCGTGGAAATTGATGCGCCCCTCTAATCAAGCGTTATCTAATCTCGTCTATTTTACCCGGTAGTGGGTTTCGTATTCGGCGTGTAATATTCCGTTACGGTGTTAATGATCCGTGGACAGTTTTAGTATGCTACGGATTCGACAAAAGGTATAGATGGCGTGCGCTGGACTGACCGCGACGATCTTTTAGCCCAGCTGCCGAGCACTCTATAAAAAGTAAGTGGTATTCGGATAAAATATTTTTTAAACATATGTTTGAATTGGAATTTCGAGCCAGGAATTCAAAGGTCGGACTGCCCATTGTGGTCCTACAGACAGATAAATTATGTTCGACGGTCGCATATGACAGGGTTCTCTGTTTCATGAAATGAAGGAGAAGATCGAATGAACTGAAAAGCAGTGAAGAGCAAAAAACGACGCATCCTTTAAATATAAATAAGTATAGTAGCAAAACTTGCAACTGACGAAGTCGGTGGTTGAATGATTTCTTTGCCGAATTTTTAAGTCGACATTTGGTGATACATAAGGAAACATTGCGGTAAATTATATAATATTCTGTTAAGAATTTACGTGAAAACTTTTATATATTTTGCTGCATAAGTTAGTTTATATTGTGCGTATGGTAAATACGTATATTATTGCTGTTTATTCGTTATTTTTTTAGTAATACGATAGTGTAAATATATATTGTAAATTAAAAGTTTTCATATTTATAATCAATAAATAAGTTTGTACAACACTAAACAAAAACTAAGACTAACTAAACAAATAATAAGTTTGTAATAAATACTGAATCAACTTCACAATTTATTTAACAGCACATTAGTTGTAATAACTAACGGGCGGAAATTAATGCAGCACGCATAAGCGCCAGCCGAAGTTGGTTCAGAGGCTTTCGGGAAATTAGATCATCACTGATGAATATCTTTTATTGTGTTGATAATTATCAATATTTAGTTTCAATTGTAGCATAATTATAAGTGCATAATATACGACAATTTCTAGATCTAAAATTCGATAGCCAAAATAATTTGTAGAGGTGGCTGACTTTTGTATACATTTCTAACTATAACGATTAGAATAGTGTTTTAATTTAGAACTGTTCCTTCCTTCTTAGATAGAAAAATCGTAAATTTGTGTATGCTGATATCGCAATGTCAGCAATAATTATTGAGTTTCCGAATTTTAGTTGTATGTGTAATGTTGGCAACGGTTTCACATGTAAGGAAGAGTTGTGTAATATTTAAAATAGCCGCCAGATATTTTTCCACTTGTAGGCCTATAAAACAGGAATTACTTAAAAACTATTTCCTTACAGAACATAAATAACATACACACATTATAAGTTTTCATTAAAAGTACTTTTTCAGTGGGGGAAATTGATATTTAATATGAGTCAAATAATTTTTTTCCCAGAGGAAATGCTCTTCACGCACTTGAAATCTATGCGACTTGTGAGTGTGTACAAGGTCCACTAATACCCCTCTCTGTCCTAGATAGTAACTGGGAACATCTGGAGATATTGCATCAGCTATTATCGGCTTACTCATCATTTCCTTCATCTTGCTCGCTCTCTGAATGTTGTTCGCTGCCTCTCCAGTTCATCAGCTCTGCATAAGGGATCGCATCATGTTGTTGATGGTTCTCCAGTTGTGGGGCGTTGATATCATCAGCAGTATCGGGTGTCACTGGCTATCATAGACACGTTAGCATTGTGCTTTTCATCTGGTACCACCTATTGCACTGGAATAGTGTATGTTGAGCTGTGTCAGCCTCGCCACAGTATATACATTTATCAATTTCATCCTTTCCGAAGCGCTTTGCATAGGAGCCAAAGAAACCATGTGCCGTTAGTTCCTGCGTTAGAAAGAAGTCCAGTTTTTAATAATTATTTTAATAATAATAATAATTTCTTTATTATTACACCAAATGCACAACTAAAATTGCAATCAGCAGAAGACAGAAAAGTGAACATCTGCAAATGGGGGAACAAATGGCCGAATTCAGATAATTCTGCTTTTCAATTCGGCCGCCCGAAAAGAAAAATTTAAATAATATCCTATGGCTAAACTGAGATACACACAGACATACTGAACCAACACAAAGCTTAACAAGAACAAAAGACAAAATTGTATTGTTAAAATTGCATTGCTCCAATTCGCGGAGGTACTTACAAGGCCATGGAGTCCAGTAACACCCTAACGCGTGATAGAAAAGAGAAGAAAATTAATTTCTGTAGTGAAAGAGGCAAGTAATTATATAGACACACAATGTTAAAACTAAAGAATCTTTCAAACACAGAGGTGCGATGGGCTGGTGGTGTAATAGCATGCGGAAACCGAATATTGATATCATGCACATCAGTGCGAAACCTGATTCGTAAATATAGATACGGTGGTGTTTTGTGGCTCATAATTTTGTGAAAAAAGCAATACATATGGAATCGTAAGTTTTTTGTTGCAAAAACAATGTCAGCCTTCTTACCAAAAACAATAACGTCAGTTTTCTTAGCATTGATATGTAAAAAATGTTCGGTTGACATTTTGACAATGTTAAATTGGTATTTAATTATTTATTGTTTTATTGACCTCTAAGTGGAAATAAATCGGGAATTAAAAGATAATGTTAGCAAGGTCAGAATTTATGGTGGCACTGGCAGCAACTACATCTTCACGATTAAATGAGAAATATATTTAAGTATCATCTGCGTATAGGTGATAAGAACAATGCTTAAGGGACTTATGCAGCTTGGATGTGTAAAGAGTGAATAAAAGAGGTCCCAGAACAGAACCCTGAAGTACGTTTTGTTGTTTACAACTCACCCATTCGTTTATGTTACTTATTAAGCGCTTTGTCCAGTGGGCTTTTACCTTCTCGCTCTCCCACCTAGTTTGCCATTTTCGTTGTGACATTGTCTTGGCTAGGCTTGCTATACCATTGCGCTCCTCCTGTCTGTGCTCATAGATGAACGTTCTCTCTTGCTCATTAAATCTGCTGTTGTAATCTGATTGTTATGTTTTAGAATTAAAATTGATTTTTAATTAACTTCTATTTTATTGACGTGCAAGTGGAAAGATATCTGGCGGGTATTTTAAATATTACAGATACTCATTCTTAACAGTTGCCAAAATTACACATACCTACAACAAAAATTCGATAACCTAATAACTGCTGACATTGCAATATCGGTATATACGGATTTACTATTTTTCTGTCTAAGAAGGAAGGAGCAGTTCTAATGAAAACACTATTGTAATTGTTATGGTTGGAAACGTATTACGCATAGCAAAGTCAGCCAGCTCTAGAAATTATTTTAACGCTATCGAAGTTAAGATCACTCACAATTGCCAGAGCATTCATGTGTAATATATCCTAAAACCAACAATTTTTAAAGCAATCGTATAGTCAACAATCCATGGCGGTTTAAAGCTATTTAAATAAGTAAAAATTTGTTGTATTTTCAAAGTATGCTCTAGTCGAGAAGAGATTCAAAATATAAGTAATAAGTCCATAAGCCTCTTAACCTTCAGCTCGACATGGCACAAGTATATAAATGAAAGTAGCAAATTCAGACGACTGTGATGTAGAGATTTGGCAAAATCCTTCGAAATGACTTACAATGAGACTGTCAGAACCTGCTAAATGCTAAATGCTAAATGTGTTACATAATGTGTCAATGGCATACTCTTTTAAAGAGAGGACTTGAATGTGTCCAAGAATGTGTCTCACATACTAATGCCCTGGCGGTTAGGCGTAGTATATTTTGTAGGAACACTTCCATTTTTTTTTGCTGTGGCAGTTTGTCGCAGTTGACCAAAACAAGATTTGATAGACAATTGTCTGCCTGAGGAAGGACAAAATAGGCGAAGAGAGGAGTCTGAGTGTATCACCCGTCAACGTCAATTGGCCTTATTTTAATTCTCTATCATAGGCGTAGGTGAGCTCCACGATAACTTTAACATTCATTGTAAGTTATATATGTAGATATACACACTAGAACATTCATTTAAATAATATCATTGACTGCTCATGTCAACATAAAACTGTTGTTGTTGTTTGTTAAAGAATATGCCGAAAGGCAGAGTTATTATGATAACTTTGCAACATACCAGTCGATTTGAGTGATAGGATAAATAACGGCGGGAAGGGGCGAGAAGTGCGAAAATCCACTTAGAAGTGGGGACGCGTATGAGTATATCACAGCGCTGTAGACTAGACAAGACTAGACTGTGATAGGGATACTCGTACGCGTCCCCACTTCTTAGCGAATTTTCGTACCCCTTGCCCCTTCACGCCGTTATTTATCCTATCACTCGAATCTGGTGGTATATAATACATACTTATTTCGGCTTAATGTCAGAATGCGCGCACTTCGAAAAAAGTTTATGCTTGCTTACTTTCCTTAACTGGTATGCTATCCTATAAGATTTTAGTTCACGTAAATCTGTGGACATGTAAGGATGCTTTTAGCATAAAAGTTTATTTCCGTCTGAAATCATCTACAATGTACCTAGTCGTTAATTTTTTTACATTTCTGGTAAGTTGGCTAATAAATCATATTTCGTATGATATTTATATCTATATGTATATTAATGTTGCTACTAAAGCAGAACCTGTGTTTTAAACAATTTAAGAACAAGGGTAATATAAGAAAACATGAAATAAAATGTTTATTGAACGTTTTGTAACTGAGGGATTTGAAGAAGTAATGGCATATTAATACTGACTTAACGGCATGTGTGTATTTTATTTACTGGTATACATATGTAGGTATATGACAAACGTATTTATATAAAATTTAACATTTGTTATTATGTTTATTGTGTTTATTTTTGTGATTGTGCAAATAAAGACGTTATTATTATTATTATAATTTCCATATTTAGAAGCAATTGTAGGAGTTCTATTTAGATATGTATTGTCTTCAACATCTTATCAATTCGTCACACGGTACTTCATTTTCAATATCTAATTGCTTATTTGGTGGTTGTTCGTGATCGCTTTGTTACGGCATCTGGCGCATTTCGTCACGTATTAAATGTCGCATTGCAGAGCCTAACTATTCCCATTGCTACTGTCGTCCATAACGAAATGATTAATTTATATGAAGAACAAAACTACCAAGAATCGACATAAGCAAATAAAAACAGTGAGATATTTCTCATTGTAATGTAAGAATACTTCGCAAAAAAGTACAATTTTGTTGGATTTATAACGGTAGATACACGTTTAATATTGTTATTGGAGACTTCGAGATGCCTTCAGTGCGAGCTCCATTGGTTGTATTCTTGTAGATATTTAGTTAAGGAACTTAACATATCTATTTTGATGTACTAAATGTGTATCTGTTAGAATATTAAACATAAAGACGGATCTAATGCAGAGGATAATTAATAGTCCAGTAAATAAAAATAGCAGTATAAATAATAAGTAATCATAGTACATAATAGATAACAATCAACAGAAACATTAAAAATAAATTCAATGATACGAAAAACACTATTAAAAGATACGAAACACACTGTATTCACCATTGGGCGATTAAGTGAGCTCACCGATTGTGACATATTTATATACGGCACGACTGCATACTAATTTGCAATTCAAGGTGGTTATTCGTCGGTCGTAAGCTCGCCCGTCGCAAAGCCCACAACGCTCGAAATATCTCCTGCCATGCATGTGGTAAGCATAAGCCATGTTTAGTGATGACTATACTTAATGCAGGAGAACAGAAGGTACGAAGTGATGAGGTAGTGTAAACATTCTTCGTTGCAAGAAATATTGAATTACTAGGTTTAACATCTTAAAACCCACGAAACTGCTGCAAAAAATAAATAATAAATTTTTGGATTTTGAGTTAACAGATCGTATGTTTTTAATAACATTCAATTAAGTCAACTTTCATCACAAAAGAAAATAATTTTGAACAGGTGCATTCCAGTTAATAACATTACATAATTATTTTATATAATATTGTGCTTTGGTTTATTCATGAATTAATGACAATTCTTAATCTATATTTGTTAGATATATCGGGTTGTAATAACATGAGTAGAAAGATAGTTCAGCCATTGTATGCTATGCTACCGAAATATTGATTGATTGACTTGGCAAAATAGATACAACAAAACCATAATACTTATTGTTGGATCTGCAGTTGCCAAACTTACGTAGTACCTACGTATATATAAACAACGTAATCCAAGAATACACGCAATAACAAGAATCTGCATTTTTATTCTGCTTTGTGTAAAATTTAAGCACTACACGGACAGCTAATTTGTTCTCGCAGGAGCATAATATGTAAAATAGCATTGATTCAATTCAATCCAATTGACACGTGACTTTTGTATACATCCGTAAAACAAACGTGGATTAATGGAAGCTTTATCTGCTCCAGATTGAAACAAACGATATCCAACTACGACCGTGGTGCCTTAATATAAATTCAAATGTTTTAAAATAAATTAGCAATTCATGGCTGTCCAATGATAAATACTGTTTGTGGTTTATAAATTCGTCCGCATCGAGGGTCCGTCTATCATGCCGAAGAACATTATTTTTACAAAAGAAAATATCAAACGAGTCGCAACTTTGTCATCCTCAAAATGTAAATGTAGCTACGTCAAGTTGTTTACTCTAAGTTTGTTCTTTGATTGGTATACTTTCTAGTTAAAGAAAGTTATTCTTTGAAAAGTAAAGAAATTACATAGGTAGGTACCTACTTCATCGAAAAAACTACGCGCTGAGTGATTATGTTAAAATACAAAGCTACAACGTTTTAATGGTAGACAATTGACAGTTTAACTATTTGTTAATTGTCTGATCGAGTATTATTTTCCAGAGTGGTTATTACGTGTATGAAGTGAATACAAGGCATACACAGTAGCTAAAGTGATTTATACGAGAAAAAATTCTAGTGTTACTTAAAAAACGAAGAAAGATATTTATGCCAATTATATTTCTAAGAAAACAGATTTTCTGAAAAATCTCATGTATTTTATTTATGTAATGATATTTTAAAGACACAGATGTAGTTTTCACTGTCTTGATTCAGCTTAAATATAAAATCATTGTAGGGGTTTAGTATCTTCAAAGGTAACCGAAATTATTCAAACATTTCTTGTTATTCATCTTATCATCAATGAATTTTAATCAATCAATTACTTAATCTCTTTCATATTCAATTATTTCCAGGATTTGTCTCTAGCTTCTTGTTTCTGGCGCTACTCTAGTATCGTCGCTAATATCTTGTACCGTTACTTCACAATGAACGTAACCTAAGACGCGTATTTTTGTGTTATCCGTACTCAAGAAACATATATGATACGGTTTATAAGAAACGTATTACCTCTTCACATTTTTTATATTACGTGAGAGACAGACAAAGTTATAACATTATCTGCACTACAAATTTATTGATAGTTTAAATAAATATTCTATATTCTCTTTTCCCGACTATTATATTGATTCTAGAGTAATTTGAGATTAGTAATCGAGTTGTCATAGTTACTTTTGAGAAAATTCTTTCTGGTATCCATCTGACGCTTCTCGATTTCTTGGATGCAGATTTTTTACTTATTTTCTTACTTATTATCTGTTTCATAAGAAACTTTAACCACCAATGATTTTCGGTTAATTAACATTTTATGTATAATACATCTAGCTATACGCTCTGTTGTTTTCTTCTATCAGCAATACTTCTTATTTTCTTGTATTTTTAGCTTTAGCGTAAAATTTAGACGATCCTAAACTAATGGGGTTACGTAGTGACAGCTGTTACTTCTCCCTAACATTATCATTCTAGGGATTTTATGAAGATATCACGAGACAATACCGCCATGGAACGAACACCTCGTTAAAGAAGTGATTCAAACTTAATAGCAAGCTAGTAAATTGAAAAAATAACTGGCTGCTAACCCCATTAGTCATCTAAATTTTACACTAAAACTAACTAAGAATAATAGTTATATTCTGTTGCATAGTTTTATGAAACCAACGAAATCTCTTACGCTGGTCATCTTATCGTTTATTTATCATAAAATGAGTTGAATTTGAACATTTCACATTACAAAACAATCTATCTAAAAAATCTAAAAAGTCCTTAATGAACTAACCAATTAGACTTACGTAACTAAAGAAAATTAAGCTTTAAACGGAATCTAATAACGGGTATGTCCTCCACGAGATTGAATGATTGCTCCATCCCTTCGTGGCATACTTTTAATCAACCTCTGGATCTGCTCCTGGGGTATGGCAACCCATTCTTCTTGAAATTCCACCAGAAGCTGTCGAAGAGTTTCAGGAGCTACAGGACGACTTCTGAGCTTCCGATTCAGCTCATCCCACAAATGCTCCGTCGGAGTTAGATCTGGAGGTGGCCAATTCACAACTTGAATTTGATGTTCTTCCAGGATTTGTTTTGTCTATCCTGCTATATGTTGGGTTTTCCTTGGCCTATATTTAATGATTCAAATTGTTTAATATTATTTTGTCAATCACCGCTACAGAGCGTTAAGGAAATTTAAATACGTAAATGTTGTGATTTTTGAGAAGAACAGTGCGTGATAGATTATATTTATGCTCATAAGATAAGATAAGATAATTTATGCTCATATGTACTATAAAATAGTGGGCCAAGGAAAATTATTTCTAATAAGACCAAATTTGCTAAACTCCGTTTACGGAAAGTAGAATAATTTAAATTTATAGCAGAAATTCTTACGATTCGTACGTTTCTCAAGATATCTTCGGATAGATAAAAGGTAGTAATACCCGGTTTTCGCTGATTTGTTGGTAATTTAACGTAATTTTCCAATTTGTAGTAAAAAATGTATGTTTCCATTTAATAATTGCGATAAAAAAACAGCGCCCTTTAGCATGCACGTCACTTACTAGATTGGTACGAATTTGCAAGCATTAGATTCGAGGAGTAATGCAGTTTTCAACGAGATTACGTTTGCAAAATTCGGTTCAACAGAACCGGAGTTATAAGCGGTCCTTCAAAACAATGTTTCCCCTCCTTCCCACCCCTTCTTTGACAAAATACGAAAACATTGTCCAGGATAAAATATGAGGAATTTTCAGAAAATTCCAATTTTCATATTTGTGATAGAGCTTCAGTTGGTAAATTTTGTATAACACAAGAATTTTAATTTTTGGTTTTTAGTTACCCCATCTAGCGGTCATCCTACACTTCTTTAAATAATTTCCAGATGTTTCTCGGAGCCACTTTAGGTTAGAATTAGGTTAGGGATGGGATGGCACGCGAGCCTGTTTCACCTTTACAGGTCTATTGTGATCCCCTTTTCCTTAGAGAACGCTCTCTAGTTTCGCCTTCTTAATTAGGCCTCTCATCCCCGTTAGGGGCGCCGCCTTGAGTTCATCCAGTAATTTTTGATATTCGGCACCGTGCGATTTATCGGTGCTTATCTGTGCTTGACTGTGCATGAGTTTGTAAGCGGCAGATGTACAGCTTCCTTGTATAAAGATTTGTAGCGGTGGCAGATTTAAAATCACTTCCATTGCGGCGGTGGGGATCGATCTCATTGCCCCTGTGACGCACAGACAAGCCAGTCTTTGTACGCCGCCCAGCGGTTTGGTCGCCCCCGCCTGTCTCACCTTTGGCCACCATGCTATTGCTCCGTATACTATCATGGGTCTAATTACCCTGGTATATAGCCACAGAGTCATTTTGGAGCTAGGGCCCCAGTTTTTTCCACATAACCTCCTGCACCTGCCCAAGGTAATAGTAGCTTCGTTGGTTGTTTTTTGGATGTACGTGTTCCACGTGAACCTTTGATCAAACCATACCCCAAGCTGTTTCGTCTTTTTGCCCTGTGGTATTCTTTCCCCACCTATCACTAGTGTCTGCAGACCCTCTAGCGATCTTTTTCTTGTGAACGTGACAACTTGTGTTTTCTGAGCATTGACTAATAGTCGCTCTTGTTTACATCAGCTATCTACCGTGTTTAGAGCTCTTTGCATCTGCTCCATCAGAACTTTTGGACATCGCCCTCTAATGACTATTTTTAGGTCGTCGGCATATCCCAGGCAACGAAAGCCTTTTCTAGTCAGTTTTTGGATTATGTTGTCAACGAGGGCGGCCCACAGAAGAGGAGATAAGACTCCACCCTGCGGGCAACACCCTCTCGCTTCCGCCTCGATAGTAGCCTCGCCAATTGTGGATGTAATTATACTCCTTTCCAGGCTGGCTCTTATCCACTACAGAAGCTTCGGTGTAACTCCTTTTCTCCTTGAAGCCTCTATAGGGCTGTTTCACACATATGCGGTTCAATTCGGTTCGATTCGTTTTAGATTCTTTTTCGGTCGCTGCCTGCAAGTGTGAAACGGTGCTTCAGTTTTTATTCGGTACATAATAGAAACAGTAGAGCATCAAACACTTCCTCGACACGAAGAGGTTTCACCAGGTTTCTGAAAGGTACACAGTTCGAAAATAGAGCCGTGTAAAGTGTCTAGTGTTACTGGTAAATATTTTAGAGTAAAAAATGTAGAGTATATACCTCTTTTAAATTGCCTCTAATAGTAAGTTCACACTAAATCGACCAGTAATCGCTATGTAAAACTATCGGAATTCGTAGGTTCGTGGTAATGTCATCGCTTTGTCATGCGGAGATACGGGTTTCGATCCCGCTTCGAGGAACGATTTTTTATTTTCCACAAAAACATTTTTATGATTACTTTTAAATGGTAATGAAGCTGGTGCTGGTCAATGGAGGTGGTCCAAACTGAAAGAGTTTGGATGGGTCGGCTAGAAATATATCTATAACGTGTAAAAGTAGAGTAACTATGTTTACACTACGTAGAGAGATGTTTACTCTAAAATTTACCCGTGCACTCCGTGTTAATATTTTACTCTAAAAAGAGTGGACCTATATAAACACCGGCTAGTGTTAATTAATTAGACTAAATTTCTAACTGTGTACGGACACGTGTCCAGGGAACAGAAAGCAAATCAATGCGTTCACACACACGCGGCACAGTTTCTTTTTTAACCTGATAGCGAGTGGATCTCTATTTTTTTAAGTTTTAGAAATGAACGGTTTGCCCGATGTTGATGTGGATCGGTTGATTTCTGCAGTGCAATCTAAACCAGTGCTGTGGGAAAAAACTTGCGAAAAAAATAAGGATAAATTTAAGACGCACGAATCATGGCTAGACGTTTGTGTTGATGATGAATTTGATGTAATTAAAAAACGGAATTCGGTAAGAAATTCATTTTTTTCGAATATGAATGTAACTTGGCGTTGAAGACGGTCCTTTAACTTCACGTGTAATTCATCAAATGATTTTGTTGACATCCTGAAGTAATTGAAAAATTTGTCTTCCTGCTCTTGGGAAAATGATGTAGAATGCTCCAAATTCTTTCCTTAAAGTGATTAGAGGGTGCTCCCAATAAATTCTAGTGTTCCCCCTTCGTTTTTTAATTTTTCTATACAGAAACAACATGGCAACAACTTGCCTTTTCTCCATGATGACTACAGTACGCAAGAAAACACGAAACCTAATATGATCCGTATGATAACCGTGTATGTGTGAAGGAGTTTCATTCGTTTTCGGTTGCAACCGAAAAACATAACGTCTTTAATCCGATAACTTTCGGAAGCTATTATTTAATTTCGCATTTTTGTAAATTATTTTTGTTTGAATAATCTTTAATGGTACTCTATTACCTCTCAAACCATTATAGTAGGTGAGGATGATATTAAATTCTTAATTTAGACTAGTGCGAAGAATAAATCATCTTAAATCTAAGATTTTTTACAAAGTAGGTATATACATATTAAGTTTAAAACATATTGATTTTAAAATACAATACATGTATGTACATATGTACGTATGTACATATAGGTATATATTTATGTAATAATCATTGCATTCCTCTCCGGATCACATCTGCTTCTAATTTCTTAAACTATTTAAATTTATAACTGTGTTAGTTTTAGTTATTAATTTCTTACACGCCGTTTTGTAATAGGAACCAATTTATTATGTTACCTCGTTCTAATATAAATAGTATACATTTCGTATAATTAAATTAATAATAAATATTCGAGATCCACCAATTCACATGTTATTTGAAATGTATGCAACTTTCACAGATATCTCAGAAGCTTCTAATGGTCAATCTGTGTTATAATAATTACAATGATGTGATTACAATGATTTTGTGTAACCTGCTTCGCTTATTAAAACAATTTCCTCCCTGCTGCTTAACAGTTACGCGCCTTACTATTATTACACTGCTGTGCAGGTTATTTTGTCCCACAACATATTTATTCGAAAAAATAGCATTTTTTTCTAGTTACTAACTTTTATGACATTAAGCAATTTGATTGGATTTAGTTTAATGTCATACACGCAACCGTTGTAGATATGTATATATACATATATTTGAAACAAATCACCAAGGATAGTAAATTATTAAACAGTATGTTGACATAATATGTTAAGTCAGCATTCGCTGTTTGGATACAATTAACAGCGAAACATCACTTACGGCGACCGAACATGCGTAACAGAGCCATGAAATACTTTATATTCGCCTAAATGCACAGCAGGAAGATTAGATTACAAGAATGACGTTCACGCACCGAATTATAATTACTCATATATCGCGTTTGCTTCACCTTGCTTTCAATTGGTGGTTGTTGTAGGTTGTGATGTTTCTTAATAAATAGTATAGTTGTATAATTAATATTAATCACAAAAACAATAAATAAAATATACATCTAACACAGGTACAAAATCAAATCATATACCAAACATATACCACACTATACCATACATAAACAATTTAAGTGACACAATAAAACACGAATTAAAAAGTCAGACATTCACATAACTTTCATACCTACCAACAATAGACACTTATTAACAAATTTAAAAACACCCATTAAACAAGATAGTCAACGTAATGTCGTTTATAAATTAGATTGCAAAGATTGTAGCAAATGTTATATCGGACAAACCAAACAATATTTAAAGAAACGAATTTATAATCACCAATACACTGTTACACATAACGTCACTGCTGAAACTGCTTTGTCTTAGCACTCTAAAGATAGACGACATAATTTTGATTTTAAAAACACTAAAATTTTAAAAAAGGAAAATACTTATAAAAAAAGATTAATTTACGAAATGATGACATTAAAAAAGATGAAAACGCGGTAAACTTTAGAACTGATATCGATAATTTAAGTATTATGTACAATAATTTAATTCACGCCTGAATTAGATTAATTTTAAGCTCTTGGCTATGTTTTTTGTTATGTTTTCCCTTGTCCTTGAATAGAATTGTTAGAGCTTGGCAAAAAATAGATTGACATACGAATAATTCAAATCATTTAAATTTTTATAGTTGTATTAAACCAATATATCCTTCATTACTATTTGCGATTGTAATTAAAATTCGATATATCAATGAATTCTTTGTTTTTTAGATATTTTTGTTAATAGGCATGACCATTTATATGATTAGTATTTTGACACATATTAAATGTCAATTTCTTCCACTGAAGAAGTCTTATTGATGAAAACATAATATTATATGTTCTGGAATAAATTGGTATTTAATTAATTGTTGTTTTATTGACCTATAAGTGGAAATATTTCAGGAATTGAAAGGTATAGTTGTATATAAACACTAAAGCTACAAATTGAAAATGAAATAATTGGTATTTCTAGTATAGGCAAAAAGTTTTTATCGATTTTAACTCTTCATTTATAATGTTTTACAGAAAAAATGAGTTCATAGTAACGGATTGTTGTCTCAAATTTCCTGTTTACAATGTTTGTTATATTTTGTTGTTTATTGTTTTATAACGACGCCAACTATATAATCTTATTCTTCAAATTTCAATTTGGTGATTCCTGTTAATTACATGACTTACATTACATTGTCAATTATTTATTGATGTTAACGCGAGTGATTTAGTCAAGTATGTAAATTTAATTCAGGTGTAATGTTTGTTTTAATTTATTCAATTTGATAAAATTTCTATGTAATCCTAGGTCAACATAAATAGAAACTTGATATTAAATAAAATACAGAAAACCTAACTTATCTGTTTAAAGAAAGAAAAAATGTATTTCACAGCTCTTAATCGCAATTCTTGTTATTAGAACTAAAACAATGCTAAAGTTATTATCGATGTTACACATTTTAATCACCAATAGCAAAAAATACAGCAGCTGCTATGTATTTCATTACCAATACGTCAACCAAATATGTAGGTAAGTACCTGCAAAGACTAAATTGCTAACTTTAAGCTTTTTCGTATTTTTATCCTATTTGTATGAAAGCGCTGACATCTGTTTAGACAGATTTAAAACTCTAAAAATTATCTTTATGTGAATCTGTGTAGTTTAAAGTTTTGAAGCAGTGATCTAAAACAATGGAGAGTTCGGGCCGCCAAAGAAGACAATCCCTAGCGGATGACGTTGAAGTAATATTACAGTTGGCGTAGTAGATTTAAGAAAGCGATAAAACGCAATAATCCCATATGATTTAACTCCGTAAACCTGTTACAATGGGAATTCACTTCTAATAATTGTGAGTGATACCGAATATATGTTCTGCTACAAAATGTACTACGTTATTGGTTATTATGATATAAAAGTATTTTGTTACGAAGTTACTTTGTAGATCTTAAGCAAAGTCGATTTAAGTCCGACATGACAAAATGTATTGCAGCAAAATTGGAAAGAAATTCGAAATGAAAGATTAAATATCACACATTCGTCAACATAAAAATATATGTTATGATAGCAGTTTTTATATTTTTTGCTATACCTGCGTTATGGACTATAGTACTAATAAATTAATAATAAATGTCGGAGCTACAATTTGTTTTAGAGAGAGTAAAGCTTGCGCTATATACATATATAATATTTTATAACTATATACTTTCTATAACAATAAATGAACAAATTACGATCAAAAACCGAAAATGATTTAATTTTCTTTATGTTTATACTCAACTGGCAAACTAAAGACCAATCACCTGCAATGCACTTGAATTTGTAGTATCTACATGGTTAGAGGATCATCAAACAATTAGTAAATGTAGAGAATATTCAAAGCTATTGGTAACAGTGGATACCAAATTTTATTTTATTTGTTGTGTTGTTTGAAAATTCCTTTCTATTTTGTTAATTTTAGAGCGCTGAATATAAAAACGGCGATGAAATTAAAAACTTAGTTGTAACTTTTAAAAACAAGTTCTTATTTTATTTTTAATGAGAGCTAAAATGAGCTATTTTTTGTGAATTGTTTCTAGAGCATCTCTAACAAGAGCTCAACAGAAGTTGGCAAGCATAGAAACATTTCAGTTTTCCTGGTACCTTTTCTCCATTGTTGATATATCCTGATGGAAGCGTTTGTCGTGCTCATCATTTGCATCTCCGCGGTTCCCACAAAAAAAGTCCAGGTGTGAGTAAAGGAAGTGGACCTTTAACGAGGTATTGCAACGCATTTTTTGATGCGATACCAACATATTTTCAATAAGGGTTACGTAATTTATAGCATTTATATATAACTAAACTGCAACCTAAGTAAAAATGCAACATTCTTTAAATCGCCACAGATCTGTCATTGGTGCTCATCGTATTTTATGCTTGTCACTAGGTACTTCATATTGTCCTATGATTTTTTAATGCGAATGGCATATCCAACAGGAATTAAAAATTCAATGTCGAACTGTTATAAACAATCTTCATTCCTCTGACTTGTAGTTTATATTTAAAGCCCTCAATAAACTACTAATGTTATTGCAGAAAACAAAATTATTTTCCATGTAAAAAATAGTTTTTATAGCGTTTACTAAAAACACCGAAGCACTGCCTTCTAATGTGTTTTATTGCTGCAGTCTTAATGCTAGTAAATCTGCCTTACTTTTTGGATCTAGACCACTCACGAGATTATTTATTTTTGACTGGGTTAACTTATGGTATTGGCGGTATGTTTGGGGTGAAATCAGGATGTTTTGATGTTTATTGCATATCTTCTTCTTAAAAAATTGCTGTATCTGATTCGAAAGTGAAAGTTTCTGGGGGTTCTGGAATAGGAACTCACTACAGGACACCGATTTTTTTTCTTGGATATACTTGCCTGTGCCTTGCCCAACACGAGAAATCAAGCAGAAATAGCAATCGTGAATATCCTTTGTAGCGTCTCTTCACCCTATTGAGAAAGCAAATTGCATAAATCGTTTTTTTATTAATTAACCAACTTCTCAGAATTAAAGCGGATGTATTATAGCAAATATGTGGCGCCCAATGTTTGTGTTGATTTCCTTTTTTGCAACCGAAATAAAGCTTATATGCATGTTTTATCAAAAGAGAAATAAACCACTACTGAAACGCTAAAGTAACCTCACCACAAACAGAATAGAAGTAATCTGAATTGTTGACACACTTTTGAGACATCTTACAATGTCAACTATTCGATCCGACTCACTAATATCCACTGATTAACTCTCTGCTTTGCAGATGGTTATATACTCAAATACGGCTTCTAGATTTTTAGAGAATTTTTGAGAAAATTCGGGAATTTTTTATTCAATTCCATAGTATTCGCGATAGTGACGTTTGTCATTTGTTTATATACAGGGGCTGTTCAGTACAAAGAAGACATGCGGTTATAGTGTTAATAAATAGGGACTCTAAAACAGTTTTAGCACACCAAAAACAGAAGAAGATTTTGTGGATTATATTTTTGATACATTTTGGCGTCCAATATAATGGATATCGTTTCAAGGTCATAATTAATAGAAATATTCAACTGGTACATCTCATCGCTAGGGCTTGATACATTCATGCCCGGTTTCTGGAAGGTTTACACAGTAAATATCTGTTCGATATCTGACAACTTAACAAAAATGAGTTTCTCGAACAACAGATAGTGACGTCACGGGAGATATCTGACCTCGTAAGTTATCTGCTCCAACTCCTGGGATTATCTGTCCGATATCGGACAGTTTTAGTTATTTTTGATTGTCATGATGTTGTACATGCTTTCAAATCAACTTGAAATGTTGCTATATTTATTACATTATTTACATCAGTGCTTACTTCTTTGTTATTATATTATACGGTAAATGAGGTTATAGAATCACTAAGTAGGTTCTACAACTATGGAAAGCAACGAATCTTCTTCCTCGTCATCTGAAGATGACATGTTTTTATATCTTGATATTATTCCAAGACAGAGAATTTTCAGAAATAGAAGCCATCTCTTTTATGCCTTTGATGATGCAAACTTTCATGCACGTTTTAGATTGTCTAAGGAAAGTGTAATGCATATTGTAGAGTTCATTGGGCACAATATTGCCCCACTAACCCAAAGAAATAGAAATGTTTTGGCATTAAATCAATTACTGTGTACAATGAGATTGCTAGCTACTGGTACATTTCAAAATGTTATTGGCGACAATATGGGTCGGTACAAATCAACAATAAGTAAAATAATTAAAAAGTACTGCATTCTGTCGCTGCACTGGCAGTTAACGAAATAAAAATGCCCATTACTGCTGAAGAATTAACTTATGTAAAACAGGAGTTTATGGAAACGTATGGGTTTCGTCACGTTATTGGGTGCATTGATGGCACGCACATTAAAATCCAATCACCAGGTAGTGACAATGCTGAATTTATCACAATAGAAAAAGCTATTTTTCCTACAATGTGCAGGTGGTATGCGATTCCCACCTAAAAAGTATTGATGCCCGGTGGCCTGGATCCACGCATGATAGTCCAATGCTTAATGCTTCTAATCTTAGGCTGCAAATGGAAAATGATTACCGCCATTGTATATATATTAGGCGATAGTGCATATCCTTGTAAAACCTACTTAATGGCGCCTATATTGCATCCTGCAAACGATGGTGGAACAAGATACAATAATGCACAAACTAAAACTCGCAATTGTTTAGAAAGATGTTTTGGCATTTGGAAACAACGCTTCTCTGCTCTAGCTATTGGACTTCGTGTATCAAAACAAGCTGCTTTAACAGCAATAGTAGCAGCAGCGGTTTTGCAAAATTTAGCTGTTGATGAAGGTCTGGAGGTTCCAGAGCCAGAAGTAGCTTTTTTAGAAAATGTGGTACTTGAAGAAGCAGCCAATATAATTGGGGATGGAAATATACATAGACAATATTTAGTACGTAATTATTTTTAAGCGTTGTAAAATATTGTACCATATTTTTGAGTGACTAGTTTGTTCTATTTCTAAATATGTACTTTCCATAAAATAAAAGATAATTCTAAAAACAGAGAAAAGATATTATATAAAGTAGAATAAGCAATAAATTAATAAAGTTTCTATAAAATGAAAGATAATTCTAAAAACAAACATACTATAAATAATATAACTATATTAACTGCTATAATAATATAATATAAGTATAAACAAAAACATATTCCAAAAAGAATTATTGAATTTATAATTAATTTGACAAGTGGTCGTACAGAACGAAATTTATTTCTAGCTAAATTTTCCATAATTTCATTATAAAGAGAAAGTTTTGCCTTGAAGCATGGGATAGGATATACTTGTGTATAAAATATATCCACACTTTTTTCCCTAATAATGGCTAATTTTGTAAAAATTTGATTAACAATAACGTCTGCGCTCCAGCATGTAAATGTTTGAAGCGCAAATTATGAATTATATATTAATTCTATAATTTTTTTTCTGGTAATATGATCGGGTGTTTTTGATTATATGCCACACTAGAATGTGTAATTTTTGCCTTCTACACGAACAATTCCTTTGTTGTCTAGGAATAAGTTTAATGTGAGAAGTTTGTCGGAATTAATTACGTTTTAATTGTCTACGGCAATGTAACTCTTCAGAAAATTCTTGAAATTGTGCTAGGTGTATTGCTTAATTCACTTTAATTTAGTGAATCTTTGATTTTGCTTAGACAGTTGTTCTTAAAGTGTAACATATAAGCAAAAACAAAAATAGCGAAATCAGAACTTGTAATGGTTTGAAACATAATAGAAGCTAGTTTTATAATTGGAATAGATTCGACGTTCTGATGTGATCTTGGACGCTAAACTGACATACAAATCACACCTAGAACATAGGACGACTAAAGTCACGAGGGCCTTTGGACCTGTAGAGGAATATTTGGTAAAACGTATGGGCTGAAATCTCTAATGGTGTACTTGCTGTACACGAGGGTTATAGCACCTTCAGTAACCTATGCGTCGCTGGTCTGCTGGCACAAAGGTAGTTTTGGCTATGCGACCAAAACACTTAGTAAAGTCCAAAGGATTGCCCCTCTAGGCATCACGGGGTCCTCAATACCGACTGCAACCATGGAGACTAGTCTTGGGCTTCCTCATTCATGTTGCAGTGGATGTAAAGGCTTCCTCGGTAAAACTGGAGACAACACCAGCATCTTCAACAACATCGAACAGACGGTACCAGTGTCTATAAGGGCGGATAAGTTTTCAGTTTCAGTGAGAGATACAATGTAGACATCTCCAGCAATGATACTGCAAAAGCCTTCGTTCACAAATCGAGACAACCGATTATCCTGCTGGTTTGTGAATGTTTCTAAGACGTTGAACGAGGCGGAAATTCCACTGTTGCAAATTTGCCAGAGTGCCAATGAAAGACCATTTACAGATCCAGAGCCAAACCAAACAGGTGTGAGACACTGTAAAACTCTCGGAATTCGTCCAAATGAGGAATTACTTCGCAAGGGAATCCTTATGAGCGGCGGCAAGCTGAGATTATTCACAGGAATGTTAACCGGCCCGCGCACTAAATAAACATGTATCAACTCTCCCCTGTGTAGAAACTGCGGGCGTGCGGACAAAACTCCAGTCCATCTTCTTGCCGACTGCTCAGCAGTGGACTGGCGGATATACTTTGGGGTCGATCGATTGGATGATCCCATCTACTCCATTCTATTCACTCTCGACCAGCTTGCGAATTTCTTTGTTCGAGTACTTGGTCAACAGGACTAAAACGAGATGGAAGCATAATACGCCTTTTTGGCCGAGTTGCCCTTCGGGGTCGACTCGAAGGAGAAAAGTCTATACTAGTACAATTTCTGAATCGATATACAAGAAAAACGATGTAATTGATAAATTTAGTGCAGTATGAACTCATCTCTGCAGTCTGGCATAGCGTAGTGCTCCACATAACTCTAACCGTGGTAGAATTATTTTCTTTAATGGTGATACCTTAGATTTAGCACATAAAAGTTTTGGTAAAGCGATTCTGTGATTTTAAATGAACACAACATCTGTATGCAACTTTCGTATCATCATAAAAAGCATGAATTTGTATTAGAATAGGTTTATAACAAATTATTTGACGAGGAATCTTAATTGCATTAATTGATTGAATAATTATATGATGTGATTCCAGTAAACGTTTTGGCAAAAGCAAGATGCAATCCTGTTGTGGTTAACTCTTTCAATACAATGTGATGTGAAAGGTAATATAATTAGTTGTTCATAAAACTATGTAATAAGTAAGAATATAATGTTTTTGAAACAACATATTATTTCTGAATCACCAATATGACAAAAAGATTGCTGAGAGGGTAATTTTACAACAAACCGTCCTGTATCGTCACGTCTATGGTTTCTTTAAAATAAGTTTTGCAAAATTGTTCTTCTACTGAAAATCGTCTTTGAGCAGGAATTTCTTGTAGTTTCCAAAATTGAGCTATTTACTGATTTAGACTTAAATTGCGTAGAGTATTCTTGGAATTAACCTTATTATGGTATGCAATAGATAAATATAATTCTCCTGATATTATCCAACCTAGCGTTGCCTCTTGTAATGTGGGTTTATCATTACTTAAACGGTATTGCTCTGGCATTAATAACTCATACAGTATGCCCGTATCTAACAACATATCAATATTATTAGTCTTATTGAATCTTGGATTGGCCAATTTTATGTTATTGGGAACTCTGAAATATTTCTTTGTGTGTATTTTCTATACTACAATGTGAAAATGTACCGAGATTTTGACATTTCAATCTTAAGCACCTACGCGAGGAAGCTTGTCAGATCTACCCTAGAAAGGGCCCATCGGTCTGAAAATTCTTTAATTCAACACTTTGGGGAGTTAGATCGTGACAGCTTTCCACCACTTGTGAGATTGCGACGTATATTGGCAGAATCATAATAGCGCAAAGTTCCGACCTAGTCTCCACGTCTGCAGACAAATAAATCCTCTCCCTCTCCACGGTAAGACCAAACAACTCAAACAAGAGTTTAGAATGCTGAAGGATGCTCAATCCAGCCTTTAACATAAATGACCTCGGAATTGCATGAGTGTTCTTACACAAATAACAAAGCTATTTTTGAGTAGTAAATGAATATTGATTGCACTTGGAATGATTTTGGTGTGGATATTTCATTTACTTCTATTGTTTCGAGAATTTTCACTTGGTTTTCTGAAAATTCGATAAATTCAATCAAGAGACCCATTCAATCTTAATTGGGTTATCAATTGCGTTGTTTCATATAAACTAAATATAATTAATATATGTATTTTTTGACCTTTATGTACTTATCTTTTAATTCCTGATTTATTTCATCAATAAAACAATAAATAATTAAATACCAATTTATTCCATCGGATTTATTTCGTTTAAATTAAATTAAATTAAATTAAAAACATTTTATGTCAATTGTCAAATTGACGTAAAATCTAAAAATTTGACAATTGACATAAAATGTTTTTAATTTAATTTAATTTAATTTAAACGAAATAAACCAATTCCTCTAAGTGGAAATGTTAAAAGATAAACTAAATATACAACAACTGTGTTCCAACTGTCTACACTGTTATGCTTATGGTCCAATTCGCTGTTGTGAGGGTTTCCGGGCTTTGAGCGTATCATCCTAGAGTACGTGTGTATAATGCAAAACTAAACAACAACAAAATAAAATTCAGGTCAGGTTTTCTAGCGCGGTTTACAGGTCGAATTACCGTGACTTTTTGGCGGCCTTTACCCACTTTTGTTCTTGAAGAAACCACTTACATTAGCGGCAAAACGTCGAATTTAATAGATTTTGTATGTTTTGTACTTTTGTTATTTTGTTTTTGTTTATTTTTATATTGTATAAATTTACACTTCTATGACGCGGTCAAAACGCAGAAGTCGAATCTGCTGATGCTTTTGTAATACCTGGTGATTCAAATCGAGATTTACGTAGTTGTGCATTGTGAGCTTCTTATTATCAAATCTAACCTTTAATAGAGACTGAGTTATCTGCAATACTTCTTTACGGCGATAAATAACAAAATATTTTCAATTGGAGAAAACCGTGATTTCGAATTAATTTGTGGATCGAGGGTATCGCAAACTGATGCCAGTTTTCGATGTTTCCATTAAATATTGGCAAAAGTATTTTACATGTTACGTTATCTGCTTGACTGTATACTTTTATAGCGTTTTGTGGCGAAATCGAACAATCACCACAAATTAATTATCCATGTATAGCTTGAGCTATTGTTTGACAAACGAATCCTTCACCTCTACTCTTTCTTTCATCACCTTAATTCGCTAATTCAAGTTTAAATTGTACCTTATCAAATTCCAGAAAAAAAATTATTTCCTTTAATAGCGTTTCAATTTCGGAAAGTTTACTGTTATGCTCTGTATTGGATATAAAAGTAATAAATCGGATTAATGACTTTTTGGGAGTTTTACCTTGACTGTATCACTCATTGTATATTGAATATAAAATGGTAGAAATACGGAATATAATGCTATAATTATTCAATACCACAGATTGAATCTTAAATAATTGTATACTAATATAAAATACTGCTATTATGTGAATATGTATGTATGTTACATTCGTAAAATGCCATATACGTAAGTATATCTATATGCAATGAAAAATGGACAAAATATAAATCGTTGATAGCTATTAATAGCAATTGCAATTATTGGAACATTGGAATAAGATAGGACTCGCATCGTAATAATTTTCATGTTACCATTGCATTGACCATGTGGTGTGGAGTCATGTAAAATGCTTTACATTTTTATTTATCATCTATCATATTTAATAATAATAATAATAATAATATATATTTCGTTCCATATATACATACTAATGTGTAGAACAAGTCATAAAAATATATATAAAAGTGTACAAACAACAATAAATGAGCAATAGTATCACCTATACTATATATGTACATACAAATTTACAGACATATTAAAACTTACATTAATTGCACACACCAATTAAGTGCTCTCTTAAAATTTTAACTCAAGAAACTCCTGAATGTTATACAGAGGTTTTTGAATCAAAGAATTCTTTAGAGTGTGTTTGTACTTGAGAAATGACAGCGCTTTTATAGAATATGGTAAGTGATTATAAATCTTTATGCACTGATGTAAGACATTTCTTTGAATTTTACTTAAGTGAGTCGCTGGGGACTCTAGAAAACATTGATCATTGATACTGGTACATCCGGTTCGATTAGGACCAATACCTGTTAATGATTTTGCGAAGAAACGTGTTTTTGTTAAGATGAAGTGGATAATTTAAAGTGATAACAAAGACGTTCATTACACATCCGTATTGTTAATTTAGTAAAAATGTACCTACTCTATTGTTTTTACATACTGTGCATGCGCGCTACTGAACAATCATTTATAGTTGGCATATATTCGCAACAGATGGTGTAATATATGAAATGAACATTAAAAACGGAAATAATACAAAATTTGTAACAATAGGAATAGGATATATAGTTTGAAAATTGCAACCGATTCTTATGAAATTGCTAACATTATCTAGTTGGTTATCTTAATAATTAATTAGAACGTAATTGTTAGAGTCGAAGGCACCCACTGCTAATACTTGAAATGTTACATAGAAGCGCAAATAGCTGGATAATATGCACTGATGAAGTCATTTGCCAATCCGCACTAGAGTGACTACCATGCTAAACGAGCAGACGTGTAAATGATAATGTAAATGACAAACGTGGAGTTGTAGTAGATATAGTTGGTGTTTATAGTATACCTTGGTTATCGATAGTTTCAACTCATACATATGTATAACTGAAACACCGCCACCTATATATTAATTCCGAAAGAAATGTACAATTACTACTTCTAATTTTTTGTAATAAAATTTTATAGATCAGTGAATAACGTATAGTAAGACTCTTTTGGGATTCTAGTTTTTGTTATAAGTATAACTTTAAAGTTAAAGTTTTCTAATTCCTGAAAGAAGAAAGGAAAGTAGTAATTTTATGAGAACGAAAAGTATAGGTACTACAACAGCCAATAAAATATAACAGAACTATAATTACATCAATTACGGCTCTTATCTTTTTTGTTTAGAAGGGAGCGTAGGTATTCACGATAATTTTCGTACATATCTAACAGACATCTACATACTTACACTTCTTCCTTGCGCACGTTTATACAGAGTTTCGTTTAGATACTTTTATTTTTCTTCATCAAAAAGTAATCCGGCCATAATTCTCGTAATCATCGGAGCCTAAGCTTTCCTGTACACTACTATTTTTTTCCTTTCGTGAATCGAAGATGATCGCCGATAACGCCTTTAGCGAGGTTTGTCTTCTTGGCCCATCAGCGATCCGACGGCTACAGTTTTGGTAGCAGCGATCTGAAGCACGCGATATCGAGCGGTCGCTTTGACTCGAGGCGTAATTGTATGCATGGGCTAGACATCAATTTTTATTGGATCCTTGTTTGCTGACCGCTTGTGGCTCGACGGTGTGTGTGTAGGCAGCTACAAAATCTTGTACTTATTGTCTTATTCATAAAATAAACCTTTTGACTTCCTTTTAAGACCCTTTTGTATTTATTAAGCGAAAGTATAGATATTGTGTGTTTCTGAAGTTTTGTATTCAAAGTTTATTAATCCTTAGGTTAATGCATTTAACGAAACCAGCGCCTGAAATGAAATTATAATAGAATGTTATCAGTAAGTAGTGGGTCGGCAAAAGAGTGAAAGTAATTGTACTATGTGTTTAATATCTTCGTATATTTATAATTGAATGAAAAAAAATATCATATATGTTTAAGCCAGTCACTGAGATCACTTTCAGTTTCAACAGCATTTACGTTTTATACGAAGACTAATTGTAAGTATAAAAGTTATTTACACTTACACATTTTAGTAATCACATTTTGAAAGATATGCTATAAATTCTTAGGAAAGTAAATATGAATATTTGTTTTCACAAATATTTTGCGGCAACACATTATCTAATTTCTGGATAAGTGCAAGTAATTATTGTTAATATATTTGAAAAGAAGTACTGACTGTACTCGTTAAGTTATGAATTCATCACATGGCGTTATTCGTTTGTTGGCGTGGTCTCTCCCGCTGCTTAATTCAACTTTTAATAATTGATTTTAATATGTGACTTGATTTTATTAATACTTATTTTAATATGTTGTAAAGCTTTTGAAAATGTTTTTGAAGTTGCATCGTCAATGTACACTCTTATCTTAATTCTCTGGTGCAGCAATAAATAAATTGCGAAAGCTCAGAATTTGAAAATTTGAGTCTATTGTTGGAATCTTTGACTGCCATACCCACGATCCCTATCTAGTGAAATTGTTAATATACGTAAATTAGTAGGTGCAAAAAAGTAATTGGAAATCCGCACAATATATATTCAACAACAGGAAAAAATGTTAGTATGAGATTTAAGAAAAATCCCTACTACCAACTAGGTAAAATGAATATTGTTCTGATTGTACATACATACATATCTGCGATTTATAGATGATTTACTTCGGTTGCTCTTTCCAGCAAGTAGCGTAGATTAGCTTCGTTTCCATAATCATAGTTATGTACAAATGTGGTAAATTTAACACATAGTCACAGTGTATAAAATATAAAATATAGCTGGTAGTTGTTGCCTTGTACCAGCTTGGTGTGTATTGATATAAATTAGAAAAGCTCGACAATGTTTTTAAAACGTTTATTTTTATCATCTATGTAGGTTCGATATTAGAAAAATTTGTTCATAAATTTTAACAGTTATTTATTTCACAAAGGACATAAATGCTGTTACGATGACGAATGTCTTGTGCTCCAAAACTCGATTAAACATTGGTCTCCATGTCCAAATTTTCAAAACAGCACTATTACAATTGATTAGTTTTAATGATGATTCACTTAAATATAACTAAGTTTATATAATTAATCAGGGAGAGCAGTGATGACGTGTAGTAGAAACTAGTTGTAGAAACGCTGCAATGATATCGATTACCTTTTTTTGTTTTGTGTTATACATTGATTTAGTAAACTGGAAAGCCCATAAAGCAATAATTTTTTTTTATACACTGTAATGGGCAGTACATCCAACAACATGCAATAGTTTGCCAGGTGATGGGACACTTAGTAGCGCGAGCGTCGAATAAATGCAAGATTTTTTGCAGAAGATATAGGCGGAGAATCGTCAGTCACCTATCGTTCTCTGGGCCAAACATACACGTTGTTTGTACGATGGTAGAAACGTTGAAAAAGTATTAGTTTTCAGAGTAAAGAAGTTTATCGGCAAATTTTCAGATTTAATGCATTAATGTTTTGAATATAATAAATACGTGGATAACTGAACAATAAAAAAGAAGATGGGATAGTTGATTACGTGTAATATAACCGTTCTCTTTATGAGGCAATGAATCATATCTTCATTCTGTCGTCGAGTTATGTTATATTTGCAAATTTAAAGTAATCCTTGTGACAACTTAATGAATCTTTCGGCGCACCTTTACCAATTTGTCTAAGTATGAGCAAATCTGAATCCTTGTTAACAAATAACACATAATCATAATTTTTTATCTCTCAATTCTGCTTTAATTCTTCTTTGAACATAATCACGAGCAGATGGCATAACATGTCTTATCGATGTCCCACTTGGTAATGTATAATCCGAATACTTGATGCAGAAGGAAACAAATTCTTCTTGGTCTGGTAAAGTGAACGGTAGATTAGATAGAATTAAACAAACACTTATATGAAATGTTAATTGTTCGCTGTAACGTGTGTCACGGATTGCAGAAAAGTGTTTTATCGTTTTTAGGTGGTGTTCACAATTCCATTCGCTGATACACGTCAAATAATGGTCGCACTTTAATTCTATTACCTTCGTATTCTAAATCTGGGATACTCACTATTACGTGTTCTAGTTTATTCGAAATACACACTTTCGGCAACGTACTTAAATGCGACATTTTCTAAGTATAGTAAGTATGAGTGTACTGATAAGCACTCAGAACGACCAGTGGAATAATACTGAACATGTGGGCTTTGATATGGGCGCCCGAGTTTCTGGACCATGCACTTCGCCCCTGCGCGTTATTCTCCGTACTGCACTGAAAGTTGCTCCTCTTTGCCGAGTCTAATGATGAATAACACTTATCATTTAACAAATAATAACACTTATCATTCAAATAATAACTCACCAGAAGATTGTTATCGACTGGCATTTGTTTGTCATCTCAGAATATAAAAATTCTGCGCCTGAATGAATATCCACAATTTTTCGGATTTTTCGTGTTGCCTTCTCAGATTGTAGTGGAAATCTGCTTGTATATACATATATGTACATTCTTCAAATTGTGCTTTACGTTTTCAAAAACTGTTACCTATGTCAAATCCCATTTGCCGCAGGCGTACGAAACATAGTAGTTACCGGGCCTGTATTTAATGATAAAAAGATGCAATAAAATTTCCGATATTTCATATAAATTGTAATAGTTTTGATGAGTACCTTTTTTATGCGCTCTGTATATTTGGAACTAACACGCAAACACACTGCTCAACAAAAAGATTTTAAAAATATATGTACATTTCGTATAAAAAGAACAGCAGAACAAGAATAAGAAAACTATTAAAAACAAACATTAGGAATTCAAACCTGCTTAGAAATTTCAATCCTAACGAAAACAGAAACTCTCAAAATAGGTATTTAATTTTTTTGTATGAATTCCGTTTGGTCGTAAATATAAATACAGGTTACGCGACCACACGTGCCTCTTGTAATTGCCTGAATTCCAGGCATCGTCGCCACAATCTTACCTGTAAATGACTAAAAACTTCCACCTGAAGTGTTTTAATTAAGCGAGAATGCGGGAATATGCAAAGTATGGCTTGCTGTTCGTAACTGTTTTACTCTTCAATTGTTCACATAACGTTCGTATGGGTATTTTAATTCACATATACTTAGCAATTTAGCAACAAGTTAACAAATAATCATCAGCCACATACTAACTGACATGAAATGCACTTGATTGTGTTAAAATATTCTATTTGGATACACTTCGTTTTTAAAAAACTCAGGGTATGTACAAGGTAAAGATATACGAATATAAGTGCATTTATGTTAAACAAAAATGTATAATATGTATACTATCTTTCTTAATTTTAATTTGTATTATATACCTAAAGCTAATTCGTAGATTTGAGCCATGCGAATTTCGCAATCTACATATTTCTTATTCATGTTTATTGTGATGGTATTTATTATTACGGCGTGAGTTATTGCAACGTGTATTACATCTTGTGAATCTGTTTTCATCATAATTGGACGTATGATACACTCAGACTTAAGAAGTCTAGCTAAAAAGTCTTACTTGGCACATTAGTTACTTTAGTTACTGCCATTATAAACAGTATCCTCTAGTTTAAAATAATATACTTTTACAACTTCAACAGCATCTATATTTAAGCTGAGTGTCTAGTAGGGTGGGCGGTCGTAGCGGACTGAATCTAATACCTGTGGAAGCATTGTAGCTCGATAAACAACTAAGTTTATAAAAATGAATTACCATATACCGTGCACATACATATGTACCGGGTGGCCAACTAAGAATGTCGCTTGCCTATATCTCAGGAACGGTTTACAGTACAGCTTTGGAAAACAGTACTGCTGACTAAACTGACCCCGAGAAACATCTGGAAATTATTTAGAAAAGCATAGGATGACCGCTAGAGGGCGTAACTGATCATAAAAAATTTGAATTCTTATTTTACGCAAAATTTACCAACTTAAGGTCTATCATAAATATAAAAATCGGAATCTACTGAAACTTTTGCATATATTACATCGAACTACTTTTTCGTATTCTGTGAAATAATGTGGAGGGGAGGAGGGTAAGCTTTGTATTGAAGGAACGCTTTTAACTCCGGTTCTGTTGAACCGAATTTTGCAAACTTAGTCTCGTTGAAAACAGCATTACTCCTTCAATCTAATGCATTGGAACATTGGAACCAATCTAATAAGTGATGTGCATGCTAGAGGGCGCTGTTTAAATTTTTTTCGGGAATTTTGGTTTTTCTCGAAAATATAAAATGGAAACATACATTTTTGTCAAGAAATTAAAAAATTAGGCCAGGCACCCAGGACCCCAAATTTGATTTGATTAGATTTTTATTTGTGGGGGCGAAAAAATATCTAATATGTTTTGCAACGCGATCTACCGATCTTGTAACAACTTGGTGGTGGAAATAGGAAATATCGTTCAAAGTATTTCTAAGACAGAGATAGTGACAGTAGTTCGATCTACTCGTTGTAGAGTGAAAGTTGGAATCGAAAATAATAGGAGACAACTTCAAGATTTACGCCGCCACTAATATTAACTTTATTCATCACGGGTCGATGGCCGCAGTGGTTAGGCGGCTGACTATTGTTGTGAGAGGACGATAGGCGTCGGGGTTCAATTCTCTGGAGGGACGGTGACATTTGTTCAGAGAGTTTAATCCCGGATCGACTTGCCATTCGCTGTTGGGAGCAAAGTGATTAACAGCGCGGCATCATAAAAGGCGATATTATGCTGTCACAATTTTATTTATACACCGCTGTTTCATTTTTCACTGCGTTGTTTTTCATTTTTCGTTGTTTTTCATTGTTTATTTGAATTATATCGTTGTGTTTTTCTCTAAAATCTTAAGCTTTCAATTCATTCTTTTATAGTATGGGCATAAATATAACTCTCCACGCACTGTTCTTTTCAAAAATCATAAAATTTATATATTTAAATTTCCTTAACGCCCTCAAGCGGTAATGGACAAAACAATATTAAACAGTTTGAATCACGAAACATAGGCTAATGAAAATCCTTTCTAATAAGACCAAATTTGCTAAATTTTGTTCACGGGAAGCAGAATAATTTAAATTTATAGAAGACATTTTTACCATCCACACATTTCTGAAGATATCTTGGAATTGGTAAAAGATAGCGATACCCGGTTTTCGCTGATTTGTTGGTAATTTAGTCTACGTTTTTAATTTGTCATGAAAAATGTATGTTTCCATTTAATATTTTCGAGAAAAACAAAATTCCCGAAAAAATTTAAACAGCGCCCTCTAGCATGCACGTCACTTGTTAGATTGGTTCTAATTTGTAAGCAGTTGATTGGAAGAGTAATGCTGTTTTGAACGAGACTAAGTTTGCAAAATTTGGTTCAACAGCGTTCCTTCGATACAAAGTCTCTTCTTCCCCCTCCCCTCCGCCCCTTTATTTGACAAAATACAAAAAAGTTGTCCAATGTTAAATATGCAAAATTTTCTGTAGATTCCGATTTTCGTATTATTGATAGACCTTAAGTTGGTAAATTTTGCGTAAAATAAGAATTAAAATTTTTGGAGATCAGTTACGCCCTCTAGCGGTCATCCTACACTTTTTTAAATAATTTCCAGTTGTTTCTCGGGGTCACTTTAGTCAATAATATATTCTTCCCAAAGCTGTACTAAAAACCATTCCTGAGATATGGCCGAGCGACGTTCTTAGTTGGCCACCCGGTACATACTTACTTGATAAGAGGAAATCTGAATGAAAAAAAAAACTTAGTTAGACACCTCCATGCAAACATTTTTTAAATTGTCACAACACACATTTTCACAATCTCCATCCTCTGACGAGAGGCATCCCCAACCTTCCTTTGTCAATGAATGTCTAGAACAACTCCTTACTTCTAATTCAAAAAGATCCGGAAATGAATCTAAATTACGAGAACCTCGACCGTTACTACTAAATTAAGAATTAAGAATTAAGTTACGATATATACATAGGTGCTGACCTATGTATATATTTTAATTTGCTAAATATATTGGATGAGTACCTACTTCTACAATTGTAACAATGATAGCATAGTCAATTATTAGCACGACACATAATGTGTAGGTTTGGAAATTATATCGTTCTCCATAACATTTCTTAGTGTACTGCCGATTAGTAATAGTAAAAAAAATAACAATAATAATACTATGTCTTCATTGCAGGTTGTGGTACCTTAAATATCCTTTAAAGCTCTTGAAAGAAAGATAAAGCTGTATGTCATCAACATAAATATGTGTGAGATATATCTTAATATGATCAATAAACTTACAATTAGACATTTATTTTAAATGGAGTCCAGCGACATGCCTGTGTTAATGCGGAGGCGATCCAGTGGAGTTCAACACTTTGCTATTTAGTAAACAGATGACTTTGTACTAACTTCATCATTGCACGACTCAAACCTAAATGAAACAAACGTGAGCAAATAGTGGCATGACAGACTGTGTCAAATGCTTTAGAATAATCTAATAGTACCAAGGCAGTGATTAGACCCCTCATCTAGCACACCTGGTAGCGCAGTTTCGCAACTGTACCCTTTTCTAAAACTCGATTGAATATTGGGGAGTATATCATTATCATTAAAAAATTTATTTAATTGCATGAGGAAGACTTTCAAATATTTTAGATATTCGTGATTTTAGGAAGTTAATTTTTTGTTTTATGCGTTGTGGGTGCTTAGTTGCAGTGATCCGTCAGCTGTATTTCTTGTCTGGTTATCACTGCAACTTTCGCAGTATAGCTTTGCGTCTGTCAATTGTGTTCAAATGCCTTTGTGACAGCATCATATCGCCTTTTATAATGCCGCGCTGTTAATCACTTTGCTCCCAACAGCGAATGATAAGTCGATCCGGATTTAAACCCACTGAAAAAATGTCGCCGTCCTTCCAGAGAATTGAAATCCGACTCCTATCGTCCTGCCACAGCGATAGTCAGCTGCCTAACCACTGCGGCTATCGACCCGTTAATCAATGCATACTTGTGAGTTATAAACGGAATTAGGTGCAGGCAACATGTTTTAAGCATTATTATATTGATTTGATTATCACCAGTAGTCGAACCAATATTATGGGTAATATCCGCTCTCACGCTGGGATCAACCAGGGAGAAAGAGAAATTTATATTAGTATTATAATTATTGTGAAACAAACCGTCATGATGATTACTTCTTGGAATGCCGTTTAAAAAGTGATTATTGATCGCGACTACATTTGAAAGATTGAAAGTGCTCTTCCGACTATTCAAATCTATGAATGAAAAATGTCTCCACAAAGCACTAGATGTTGTCTTTGAAATAAAATCGAAGTATGCCGTTTTTTTTTTTTTTAAATGAAGAGGTTATTAAATTACGCAAAGCCTTGTAATAGTCACAGTGAGCAGGGTAACGTAACGTTCTCTTATATGAAAACAAACAGTAATACATTATTTTATTAGCAGGTTTTATTTCCTGCTACTGTACTAAAATCATATAATTCTAGTAACTCATTGCTCTTCTAACAATAAGAATTATTACGTATACTAGCTTAGAACTGTAAAACGAATAAATATTTAAATTGTTAGTTTCTATAATTTTATAACATATAACAGTAGTTCTGCGTATGTGAAACAAAAACTGACGACCTACTCTATAAGCTAGATCATTTTTTTCCGCGCAGTGCACATTTTGAGCACCACCAACATCGATATCTGGCAAAAAGACACGCAAAACATTTATACTAAACCGACAGTAAGCAAGAACAATTGTTCTCGAGATGCTACTGTTCTCGACACGATTTATGTTATGCCATTGAGTCGTACAACGGGACGACCATTTCGTGCTATATATTCTGTTCAATTCCGATTGTTCAAACGGTAGCGGTCGAATTGGACCACTGCATCACCGGCTTGAGCGGTTAGATCTATGAGCGAAACCGTGCACTTGGCATTGTTACCTCTTCTTATTTATTGATGGCCAATAGCTACTGTGCGCTTTGTCCGGTCGGTTTTACGGGCTTTACGGCGTGTAGAAATTTTCGAACACTGGAAACATATATTTTCGATATTTGTATGGATATGTGCTTGAAACGGTGGGAAAACAAAGATAGAATATCACTCACAAACATGTTGCTTTCTTGGTCCAAATATGTAGTTAGATATGTTTAATTTTTGTCGCTGGACAAAAATTTAAAGGGATTGGTTATCAGATTTCACCATATGAATGGTACTATTATTATTGTTATATACGGTGTTATATACGCTGGAACTGTTTATTAGTGTATACTATTTCGTTGTAACTACTTCACAATGTATCTAGAATGAATGGTTATTAAGAGATGATTTTTATTAGTCGATCACAGTAATATTGTATGGAGAATGACATTGATAACAAGATTATATCTTCTATAACACACAATTTCAAACTTCTCATCAATGATTGACGACGATTTATTTTCTTTGATTACTTTGATTCCCATCAACACCCCTTAAAGTGCTCTTCAGTAGATCCCATTATTAATTTCTGCAAATTGTACATAACCTCTTCATGAACTTCAAATAAATAGTCGAGTAGTTTGAAGTCTGGACCTTAATCATTTCAATATTTATTTTTGTAGTACTAGTCTACTACTAGATTATTTTATGAATTGAACTATCGTAACTTTTCTCCTTTCGTCTGAATGTAGTTCCATAATAGGAATTTTCTGTATTGAATATCGATCGGGAGAGTACAGACTAGCTGTTTCAATTTCTTAAATATCTGACAAATACTTTAAAGTCGTGGTTTTGCAAAAATAATTTGTACACAGTTTTTCGAGTTGTAGTTTGTTGTAATTGATTGCTTCTTATTTAAAATACAATCAGTGGCATATAAGACAATTTAGTTTTTTTAAATATCACTGAACTACCACATGCCATAGACTTTTTCCGATATTTTCAATGCCACTTTACTATTACTTCATTCTTGGCTAAATACTCGTTTCAGAGTAAGTAAATTAACTCTCGACCAGGTTGCGGACTTCTTTAACGGGGTGCAACCTCGTTGAGAGGATTAAAACGGCATGTAGACACAATAGGCCTTTTGGCCTTTTGGGGTCGACCCAGCCATGCAGGCGGAAAAAATGCTCGTTTATTATGGATTCAAATTCTGAATAGATTCTATTATGCCTTATACATCTACCAGTTTTTATATTGTTGATATTATACAGTGTGTATGGACTTGTAGTTGGTGCTAGTTACATCGGCTTCTTATGCTGTATTACTTGTCTGACAACGGTTGCAACTTTTACTGTGTAAATTGTGTGTTAAGTGTGATCACCAAGACTGCAACTGTGGTTCGGTAGCAGGGGCGTAACTACATCGGCTGTACCGAAATAAAAATGGACGTTATTTAGAGAAACACGTTGAAGCATTTTCACGAACTTACGACATTTTAAGTGCGTTGCAACCGAATTATAGGTACGCGTACTTGCAATGCATGATCATGCAACAATACTATACGATGATTGCCTACAAACTATATATTTCACTACATACATACTCGTACGATAGGCGCGCGCCGTTAAGATCGCTCCTGATGTACTGCCGCTGGAACCGGACCAATTCTTGCGGTCTTTAGTGATCATTGACATTGTTATAGCAATTAATATATGTATTTTTTGACCTTTGTGTACTTATCTTTTAATTCCTGATTTATTCCCACTTAGAGGTCAATAAAACAATAAATAATTAAATACCAATTTATTCCATAACATATAATATATGTTTTCGTTAAATAACTTCTTCAGTGGAAGAAATTGACATTTAATATGTGTCAAATTACTAATAATATAAATATAAATTGCCATGCCTATCAACAAAATTATCTAAAAAACAAACAATTCATTGATATATCGAATTTTAATTATCTAAGCACTCTAAAGATAGACGACATAATTTTGATGAAAGATAGACGACATAATTTTGATTTTCAAAACACTAAAATTTTAAAAAAGGAAAATAATTATAAAAAAAGATTAATTTACGAAATGATATACATTAAAAAAGATGAAAACGCGGTAAATTTTAGAACGGATATTGATAATTTAAGCGTTATATATAACAATTTAATTCACGCCTGAATTTTATTAATTTTAAGCTCTTGACTAGGTTTTTTTGCCATGTTTTTCCCTAGTCCTTGAACAGAATTGTTAGAGCTTGACAAAAAATAGATTGATATACGAATAATTCAAATCATTTCAATTTCTAATGTTGTATTAAATCACTATTCCTTCATTATTACTTGTGAATATAATTAAAATTCGATATATCAATGAATTGTTTGTTTTTTAGATAATTTTGTTGATAGGCATGGCAATTTATATTTATATTATTAGTAATTTGACACATATTAAATGTCAATTTCTTCCACTGAAGAAGTTATTTAACAAAAATATATTATTATATGTTATGGAATAAATTGGTATTTAATTATTTATTGTTTTATTGACCTCTAAGTGGGAATAAATCAGGAATTAAAAGATAATTGTTATAGCACTATTTCGCAGTTTGCAACGCTGCGTTGTTAATCACCTTGTTCCTAAAAGCGAATGGTAAATCGATCCAGATACAATTTTATGAAGAAAATGTCATCGTCCCCATAGAGAGTTGAACATCGACTTCTAGCTTTCTCGTACAACATTGAACAGCCACGGCTATCACTGCGGCTATCGACCCATAAATTCAGTAAATCAAAAATTTTACAAAAAAACGGGTCGATTTTAGTTGATAGAAATACAGATTTTAGTGTGATCGTCAATTTTCAATCATGATTTGTTTTTAACATTGTATTTTAATATTGTCTTTTTTAATGGTAACTCCCTTTTTTCCTTGATTTTGAGAAGTTGTACTATTCGCGTACCAGTGATATAAAAATGCTGTAACCTGTTGTAGTTTTCGGACTAATTCTGTGCATTTTACCTCTAATGTGATTTTATAAGTCAGCTAAATTTAGTAGTTTGTTGGCGTACACTTTAAACTTTAGATAACTCCATAGCTCTCTCGCTAGCCAATTCACCTCATAATAATTGTCCAAGAAATCTAGGGCGCCTATAATAATCGTCTTGCTCAAATCATATGATATTATCATCAGGATAATTATTTGGAAAAATTGTTGTTTGTTGTTTGCAAAAACTGTAAATACCTTTCGCTTATTAGGGTCCTTCAAAAAAGAAATTTCGTTTTATTTTATTATCGACTATTCCAGTCTACGCACTTAAGTTCTGCGGAATTTGCTGCAGCATCGATTAGCTTGGCACATATTTATCATAGTCTACATTTATAAACCACCATACATATATTGAATATTAGCCGAATACATAATTCAAATGGCCTAAGAAAATTATATGAATCTCATTTGGACTTTATCTATTATAAGGATGATGATGAAATTTGGTGCAAGATGAAATGATTTTTACTTAAAGAATATGATGGTTTTAGCGGCCATGGTGTTAAGAGTTAAACTGTGAATTAATAATTCATTAAAATACATATTACAGCTTTTTGAAGATACATATATATTGAATATATTGTTTCTGAGAAGTATTGACTTATAATATAGGAAAATTAATATTTTGTTTCCCTTAATCAATCTGTTATTGCTGAATACTTGATTCACATTAAAGTGATACTTTGATATAGTAAACTACATTAGGTACTCCAAATAATTTAGAGATCTGAATTCAATGTAGTGATAGCTTTGAATCAATTTGTCTTGTGTTTTAAATATTAAATTACTTTATTGTACCGTGTGGTCAAATAAGAATAACGCTATTCTTATTTGACTACTCAACACTAGTTGCAATAATTTACCACTCTCAGATATTAATATAATATAACATACAGTAACATAGAGTAATTGTAAACACTTCATTTATCAGTGTAAAGTAGGCAAGGATCTTTTACAAACAAGATTCTGTGATCAGGAATTTGGTGGTATTTCGCCTACTCAAGTGGGTGGTCGCGGTCATTTTCCTCTATTTTCACTTCTTTCTAGGTGGTATTAGGATTTTTCGCAAGGAGCATCACGTGTGATTTTGTTATGCGACTTACGTTATTCTGGAGTTACCTATACACCTTGATATGATAATGGGGACGGATAATGTGTAACAGTCTCGTTCCATATCTCGGTTTCGTTGATGCCTGATGGGTATTATAATGCTTCTCGTAACGATTCCCGATTTAGTTCATACAACATTACGACTTGAAAGACGGTATATTTTAATATACCGTTATTATTATTAATTAATAGATTGAAAAACTAATATTTGTCGATATATAACGATAACGTGTCGATAGCCGCAGTGGTTAGTTGGCTGACTATCGTTGTCGCGGGACGATAGGAGCCGGGTTGCGATTTTTTCGGAGTTGAAATCTGTATCGACTTACCGTTCGCTGTTGGGAGCAAAGTGATGATAGCACAGCATTATAAAAGGCGATATAATGCTGTCACAAAGCTATTTGAACACAATTTACATACGTATATAAAACTACACCGCAAGAGTTGCAGTGATAGCCAGACAAGCAATACAGCGTACGGAGTCACTACAACTAAGCATCTACCACACAAAGAAAAATATCGAAACCCGATATCTCTATTGAAATAAATAAAGAAATAGAATTATAACTGTGTCTTCAGCCAAATATACAGTTGTATTATGTCGTTTGTATTTATTCACCAGTGTCGTAAAAAGATTTTATTATTATTTTTTATATTTATCAAATAAGATGTAACGAAAACTATTCCTCTTAGTTACAGGAAATACTTAACTAAATTGAATGTATAATGAAAACTCTTTCATTTGAAAATAGAAGATGACCTTTAGAAAAATTATCAGCATGTATTTGAGTTAGACATGTCCTATATATTCTTCTCTGAATTTTTAAGGAATTACACTTTGGTATTAAATTGGATAAAGATTAAAAAGCTATAACTGCAAAAATAAAGGCTATGCTGTGATAAACTATTAAAAACTAGCTTCAAAGTAATTCAGCTGAACATAGAGATACGTCGTTGTTTTTGTCAGGTGGTATTACAACAGATTAAGTCAATAAAGTTGACCACCGCAGAGATATTTGCATGAAAGTTGAAAAATTGAATATTTTACTCTCCTAAATTATTGTTGTTAGCTGTTCGAGAAACTACATACAGTATTAGCTACATATAGGCACTCCATAAAAATTACTAAGTAATTCCAGAAAGTAGTGTAATAGCAACAATCTGTTCAATATTTCGAGGGGAATTGAAGTTGGGATGCCACTTTTATATTTCAGAGCTTAACTGATCTATATACTATAGTTTATCACGTACATTTTTGAACTTTTTATATGCAATGGAAGATTAAAATAGAAAACAAAAACGTAAAATAAGTGTAATATATCAATATTTTGACATATGTATATATTATGTGTAAGCAAAAAATCCAATGACTCCCAGTTTGTATTTATTTTTTATGTATGGTGGGTGCTGAGTTACAGTGACTGCGTAAGCTGTATTACTTGTCTGGCTATCATGTAACTCTAGCGGTGTAGTTTTGTGTGTGTAAATTGTGTTTACATGGCTTTGTGATAGCATTATATCGCCTATTATAATGCCGCGCTGTTATTCACTTTGCTCCCAACAGCAAATGGTCGATCCTGATTTCGACTCTCTAAAAAGATGTCACCGTCCCTCAAGAGAATTGAAACCCGGCTCCTATCGTCCCGCCATATCGATAGTCAGCCGCCTAACTATTACGGCTATCGACCCGTTTATTAGTTAATATTATTATACAGGGTGTAACAGTGGGAACGCCGTGGCCTCTGGTAGTCAAACGATAACAATTTTTGGAAAGTTCTATACTGGAACATATGTAAGCGGATTAGATCTACAATTTAAAAATAATAGGCAATATACAGGGTGTTTCAAAACTTAGCAATGTACCAAAGTTATGTTTTTCTTAATGGAACACCCTGTATTTTATGGCATTTTTGAGTTGTGCACTGAAATCTAGATCAACTTTATTCAAGGTTTCCTATGTCTAATTTTTGTAGTTTACGAGATATTTCAAGTTTTTTGAAAATGCAATGTTGCACAAAAAGTTTAGTATCTCGAAAATGACTTAATTTAGAGAAATGGAACGAAAAGCGGAAATAGTAGATCCTTTGGCTGATTGAATGCCATATTTAAAGTTGTCGAGTATTCTACAGGTCTTTCAAGTACCGAGGCCAAACTTTGTGAACTTCTTTCGTGCATAACTTTATTATTTTAAATGGAACACCCTGTATGTATTTACATTATTAGATAGAACATTTTATGGTCTAAAAACCAGTATGAGGAATCCCTATGACTATCTGTACTAGTTTTCAAGTTATTTGCTGTTTTTAGATAATTTAAGTGAACTAAATTTGTTCTTTGTAAGTGAACAGCCAGTATATCTTTACATCGCTGGATAGAAATATTATTATTCGAAGAAGTTGATTTTATATTGTTACAATTTAGGTATTTGAAAACATAAATTCCATGTAATAAAAATAAACAAAACAAAACAGCAGTAAATATTTTTGTACATAGTTGAATTAAGAAAAAAGATTTCGTATAAAATAAATGAAAAAACAACAACAAAATAAACGAAAAAGTGCTAGCGTTTAACATAATTGCCATTTTCTTCAATACAGAAAATAACCCTCTGGTCAAATGCTATTCTAACTTTCCTCAGCATATTCGGTGTTACTGAACCGAAGACGTCTCTGATTCTCGTTTTCATATCCTCTGCAGTGGGCAAGATATTGTAAACGATCCCTTTTACATACCCCCATAGGAAAAGGTGCATACATGTTAAGTCCGGAGACCTTGGTGGCCAATTGCACGGACCATCTCTTCCGATCCACCTATTAAGAAATTTCCTGTGAAGGTAGTTTTTGACGGACCGTTTAGAATGGGCAGGAGCGCCGTCTAATTGAAGCCACATCCGGTTTATAATATTCAAGGGAATATTTTCCAAAAGGGTCCAAAAGTCCCATTTTAAGAATCTTAGAAATTCGTCTCCGTTTAGGTGCCCATTGAAGAACTATGGTCCAATTACATAATCGCCTATAATGCCTCCAAACACGTTCAAACTCCAGCGATGTGCCGCTCCAAGGCACAAGAAAGATGGCGATTTTCGGTATCATAATAATGAAAATTGTGACGGTTTCATTCATTCTCCTTTTATGTGGATGTTTGCGATTTGGATACTTCTGTGAATACACCCGAAACACAAAGAAGCAATTTTCCTCACTCACCAATAACTGAAATCGTATCAGTTCTTTCTTGCAACGACTATGCCTTCATGATGTTAACAGAGTACACGTCAAATTGACACTTTCTCTATGAGGATCCAACCTCCTAGGTTAAATAATAACAATTTTCGTAAGTTATCTAAAAAAACGCAAATAACTAAAAGACTACAGATACTCATAGGGATTCCTCATACTGGTTGTTAGACAATAAAATGTTCTATCTGATAACATAAATACATATAGGGTGTTCCATTTAAAATAATAAAGCTATGCACGAAAGAAGTTCACAAAGTTTGGCCTCGGTACTTGAAAGACCTGTAGAATACTCGACAACTTTGAATATGGCATTCAATCAGTCAAAGGATCTACTATTTCCGCTTTTCGTTCCATTTCTCTAAATTAAGTCATTTTCGAGATACTAAACTTTTCGTGCAACATTGCATTTTCAAAAAACTTGTAATATCTCGTAAAGCAATCGTATAGCCAACAGTTTCAACGAATACTATGCCAATTTACCTTTGAATATTTCAAGTCAACTTCCTATTCCTGTTGGGCATACACAAAATAAGCCTCAACGTTTAAATGCATCTTTTTTTCTAAGACCAATATTATATCATGAGCTTGCCTTTATTTTAAACAGAAACCTGAAAAATACCCTCTCTACTGGTTTTGATCAAATACCACCAATTATTATTAAAGTTGCTCGTGACCAGCTGATTCCGGTCTTATCTTTTTTAATTAACAAATCTTTTCTTGAAGGTGAATTCCCTAATTTACTAAAAATTACAAAATTAGTACCATTGCATAAGAAAGGGGATAGAGCCCTTTTGGAGAACTATCGCCCTATTGCGTTGACATCGTGTTTTTCTAAAATCTTTGTGTACTGTTACTTGTCCAGACTTGAAGAATTTCTGGATAAATATAATATTTTATCAATTTATCAGCATGGTTTCAGGAGAGGCCACTCTACAGCTTCAGCTCTTGCCAGCTTTCTGGGTAGTGTGATTGATGCTGTTGAAGGCGGTACTTATCCCGTCGGTATATTTCTAGATCTTACCAGGGCCTTTGACTGTGTCGACCACACACTCTTATTGGAAAAACTTGAATTGTATGGGATTAGGGGTAATGCCTTAAGTTGGTTACAGTCTTTTGTTGCAAATCGGGAACAATATGTTAACATTCGTCATTATAACAGCAATAATAGTAGTGACTTTTCATCTACCATACTAAATACGAATATAGGGGTTCCACAAGGCTCTGTGTTGGGGCCTTTACTTTTTCTTTTATTTATCAATGATCTTCCACTAAATACAGACAATAGTTGTGTTACCCTTTATGCAGATGATATTGCACTAGTGCTTACAGGTACTGATAATCAAACTCTTGCAAAAAAATGCAACAACATATTAAATCTAATCTCAGATTGGTTTGCTTCAAATAGGCTTTCCATCAATGCCCTGAAAAGCACATACATTAGGTTCCATCCTTTTCAATACTGTCCATCTGCAGATTTCTATTTACAACTTCAATTAAGCGGTGACCAACTGTTAAATTCAGACACTTTCAACCTGTTCGGTGTTTGGTTGGATGAGTTACTTGGCTGGAAATCACACTGTGAAAAACTGGTTTCAAAACTAAATACCTTTTGTTATTTATTTAGATGTTTGAGAGCTACCCTGACGTGCCAACAGATGCTTTGTATGTATTACGCCTACGTTGAAAGTAGAATTCGCTACGGTATACAATTTTGGGGAAATTCCACAATGGCTAAAAATGTTTTTATTTGTCAGAAGAGGATCTTGAGGTGTATAGCTGGCTTGGAACCCACTGATACTTACAGAGATTTTTTTATTAGTCACTGTGTTATGACACTTTCATATATATATTTATGAATTAGCTGTATACGTACACACCAACAAACAACAATATACATTAAACAGCGACCTTCACGACTACAGTACTAGATTCAGAGATAACATGGCTACTCCCAACGCACGACTAACATTGTTTCAAAAGTCACCATATGTACTAGCTATAAAGATTTACAACAAGTTACCTCGTCAAATGAAGGAACTGACACCTTCTCAGTTTAAATTAAAAATGAGAAGTATATTAACAGACACTTGCTTTTACTCTTGCTGCTGTGCTTTTTTGAAATATTCCTTTAATTGATTACATCAGCTACTTAGAATAAGAATTTTTTTGTCACTCATTATAATTCTATGTACACTAGCTTTTCCTTATAGATACTGCTTTTGACTTGTTTCTATACTATTTCCATGGTCTTTCGAAATAAAGAATTACTTTACTTTACTTTACTACAAAAATTAGACATAGGAAACCTTGAATAAAGTTGATCTAGATTTCAGTGTACAATTCAAAAATGACATAAAATGCAGGATGTTCCATTAGAAAAAACATAACTTTGGTACATTGCTAAGTTTTGAAACACCCTGTATATTGCCTATTATTTTTAAATTGTAGATCTAATCCACCTACATATATTCCAATATGTAACTTTTTCAAAATTGTTACCATTTGACTACCAGAGACCACGGCGTTCCCAATGTTACACCCTGTATATACAAATTGAAAGTCATTTGTCTGTAAAAGCAATACACGGAATGCTAAAAAGAGGTTTCGATTACTTTAACTGAATAATAAATATCTACTGAAAATCAAGTAGGCTATAGCTGCGTTTCTTCATAACAATCTTGGAAAATGACTAACATTAGGCAAAGAGCTTTAATAAAATACTATAGGCTATAAAAGTAAAGACGAGAACTACTATGGGCCGTGAAGTAATGTAAGTAAAAGAATGAAATAGAAAAGAGCTAACTTTTTCTACACTACAGGTTATACCGATATATACCGATATCTAGCACAGGCCAAGAATATTGATGCAGAATTAAATTTGTTCTTCACTGGTAAATATGATGTGATGTAAATTACTAATTACTAATTCAGGTAACGAATTTAATAATTTCCGCTGTGCTATGTAGCAAAAATGCTTACCGATGATGGAAACATTAACTTTTAAATATTGGTAGATAAAGATACTGTACCGAAAGCAATGATCCCATCTGGACATATTAACGGGAGATAGTACAAATACTATATCGGGTATGAAGCTAACAGCAAGATGGGACTATACATATAGATATGCTATGACTATGCAACGGTTGGAGAACAGTTGGTTGCTGCTCGGACACAGCTGCAATTATTTATTCTTTAGATAAATCTAGATATGATTTTGTCAGTGAAATTGATTTGGCAAGTGTTTTGATACTATAATACATCTTTAGTTGCCGAATAATTTGAAGATGACTCTAGAAACATGCATTCGAAATATATGCTTGCATATGGTAAATAATGCCTTATACAGATAAATGTACGGAGTGCTATCATGAACCTGTTATAGTTTCGGAGTTAAATATAAACAATATTGGGATAAAATAATGGAAGTTTTGCTTGTGTCACTTTTATATTTATTACTATCTGCGCTATCTTTTGATTTTTTTTAATCTGGTCTATATTTTGCTCTTATCGAAAGACATGTTTTGTGCGACTTCTAGTAAAAAAAAATTAAAAGAACTAATGGAGAAGTAGGGAGTGTGGTTCTCTTTGATTCACCTATTTTTTGTAGCAAAGTAATTTGCGAGTTATTTCTATTTATTTGACTAGGTACTGTTTTTTAAGAATCTTATACATTTTCTATTCACCTGGATATTATTTGTGGTTTAGCAAAACTTTAGCTAAAGCAAGTGGTGTTTATTGCCAAGGAGACTGACTGATAACCATTCTGTTTTGCTACAAATCATTAGTAAAATATATAATTGTTTCTAATATACGATAACAACAATGGTTTTATAATTAATTGGACTTGCAATGACCATACGGATAGTTTTGCCAAATCTCCATTTGTTTGAAGTAAATATCTGTGATAAAATACATATTGTTTTAACCATTCTTTTCTCTGTAGTTAGGATATAGTAAAGCGCAAAATAATAGCTTTCGTATGACAAGAATCTTTTGTACCTCATACGGAATGTTTCTATGACTTAAATTGGATACACTTTAATAATTCAAACTCATAGATATACCATTTTATTTACAATAATATCGAGTTATAATATATGAAGTTGGACTTTTTATAGTGATTATAACTAAGCCAATCTCAATTAGTAATACCGATGTACTTTATTTTATCAAGAATTCCAGATAATCGAAATCAAGTTTCTAGTGTAAGAACGAATTATTGTTTTATGTTCAGCTGCTTTCCTTATGTGGAAAATGATAAAATTCTACAGCTTTTCGACGTTATTAGACGGTAATTGAACTTACGAATATAAATATATTTGTTCAATCTGTGCAGGCTACGTTAACATAGATCGGGATTTCTTAATAGGGACGTATGTACATATATGATATAACATTAATTGAAAAGTCAGTCATTTCGTTGATTTATCGGTACGATTTGCAAGTCAATGGCTGTTAAGATACAGCAGAAATTATTTACGATCGAAAAGATAATTTTGCACTTCCATTATTTATAATTACTATTTATTTGATCTGCAGGGGATCAATAAATACCCGCGATGTACTTGTTGCTATATATTAGGATGTAAGCATCATATGAAAAGAAAAGCATACATTTAAATGTGTTTTTCGGACATTTGTTTCAGCCAATTACATGTAACTGACATTTAAATCTATTTTCATAAAAGACAAATTTATGTGAATTAATGCCTTGGAACTCTAAGATAAATGACTTTCTCCTGGTAGATACACTTCAACAGTTTATAGTAATAATATCTTCTACCAATTATAATTTGCTTGACTGTGTCTATTGCTGTAAATATTGGAATAAGTGATTGAGGGGTTAGGCTGGTTTACCTACATCAAGGTTGAAGATTCCAATAAAATTGATGAAGTTTTTTTTTCCCTCTCCAGACCCGTCCGACCTATATTCACCGGTAGGCACCGCAGCCATCAGGCTTATTGCGCCACATCTGTATGTTCAAGTCACCCACTCTAGCACGGTAGTCCCCTCCACTAACCTGTACAGGTCCCTATCCGAGTGGGTAAGGTATATCTCTGGGCCTCCTTTCGTTATCCCAAATAGATTCTGCCTTTTTCGATCTAGTGCCTCGCAGTCGCGTAGTATGTGATCGGCTGTCTCCGGTTCTATCCCACAAAGTCTACACTTTGTGTCCCCGTCAAGCACTCCGATTCTGTGTAGGTGTTCTTTCACCGCAGCATGTCCGGTCATCAGTCCCGTTACGATGCAGAGCTGTTTCCTACTAAGATCTAGTAGTTCTCTAGCTGTTTTCCTGCATGGCTTCCCTATAAAGGTTTTGCCATGTACTATACCGGGTGAGGCTCTCCAGTATTCCTGCTGTTTCGTACGAACCCAGTCGTCTATATGTCTCCAGGACATTTGCCTTGTGACACCGAAGAAAGGTTCTGGCCCGTACATTTCCATCTCTGACCCTCTCTTCACGAGCTCGTCAGCCCTTGCGTTGCCCTCTATCCCCTGATGGCCCGGTATCCAAGTCAACCAACACTTGTTCCGGTTCGACAGTTCCACCAGTTCGTCGAGGCATTCCGTCACCAGCCAGGACGACACCTTCCGGTTTAATAACGCCTTCAATGCCGCTTGGCTATCAGACATGATGTGAATTCGTCTGTTGGTCACCGCTTTCCTATTCATTGTGTGTGCGCATTGGAGAATAGCATATACTTCCGCCTGAAACACAGAAGCATACTCCCCCAGTGCGTAACTGTGGCCCTCATTCTGAGAGCATATCCCTGCACCGGTACCATTAGCCGTCTTAGATCCGTCCGTGTACCAGACTAAGTCTTGCTCTTTCATTCTCAATGCATACCTGACAGCCTCCTCCCGTCCGTCCGCTATAGACACCGTGAAGGGATTCCCATATCGATTTCCAACACCCCCTTTCCCACATGCTCAGTTATCGACATATGATTTGTAGTGACCCTTTTCGGAGTCGCTGTGTGTTGCAGCCTGTATGCCCCCATCCTTGCCTCTCCCTGTATAACCAGGTGCAACGGTGGCAAGTCCAGGAGTGCCTCCATGGCTACAGTCGGTGTCGACCGCATTGCTCCTGTTATTCCTAGACAGGCAAGTCTTTGCACCTTGCTCAGCCGCTGAATAGCGTTCCTTTGTTGCGTCTTTGTCCACCATACCAAAGCTGCATACGTCATTACTGGCTTAACCACCATGCTATATATCCAACTCAGCATGTCTTGTCCCCCATTTCTTTCCATAGGTGCGTCTTACCAGCGTTAACGCTGTCACCGCTTTTTTGGTAATTCTGTCCAAATGTTGGTTCCAGGTAAGTTTGGAGTCTAATGTTACTCCAAGGTACTTTACCTACCCCACCATCTCTATGGTAACCCCTTCAACGTAAGCGGATTTAGGCCATCCTGCTCCCGTCGGCGGGTAAAGGCCACGATGTTGGTCTTATCAGCACTGATGCTCAGTCCCGCCAACTCCGTCCATTTTCTAACCATGTTCAGAGCCTCCTGCAGTCGATTCCTGACCGTGGTATTGTGCCTGCCTCGCGCTATAATGACCAGGTCATCCGCGTAGGCCAGTACCCTGTGACCGTGGTCGTTAAGCACCTCTAGTAGCCCGTCTGCGACTAGACACCACAGGAGAGGGGACAGCACCCCACCCTGTGGACACCCTCTGATGAAGTTATTTATATTCTTTTGAAATTCTATACATATTTACTCTAGTCTAGTCTGCAAAATCTTTATTTTATTTATTTTCTTGTTGCTGTTGTGATATCTGCAGCTTTAACAGGTTCCTACTTTCCATTGCTTATCTCGACTGGGGCTACGTCCATGCTGTGTAATTTTGGTGTGTGTGAATAGATTTTAGATTCGAACACTCATCTAGTTTGTCCTCCCGTTCGGTAGCTAGTCGTTTTTACCACTCTGACTATCAAGGTGTTAAACTAGAAATAATGTATAATCAATGAGGACTTCCGGGTTGTGACTACGTCATAGTACGTAAAGTAAATATATACAATACAAATCAAAAGAAAAGTGAAAATTAAAATACAAAAAATATATACAACTTACTCGTGGAAGCCTTCGATATCATTTAATGTATAATGAAGTACCAACGCCTTGTATGTCTATTGAAAATAAAAGTGTACTATAGATTAATGATTCTACTTTATGATGTAGTGATATTACAAGATTGGTCTCTTAATGTGAGAGCTTTTAAGCGCTACACGTGTTACTCGCAATATAATTGATTGTGCATCCATTTTTGATTCTATTCTATATCAACAAAGTTAGTATTGAGTGTTTTTTACCGTTACTACTATCCCTTCTTTCATATATCAATTACAGCTGAATATTATTTCTATAAGTATTTCGATGTATCAATTTGCATTCTAGTTTTGTTTATCTCTACTTCATAATAGTGGTGTTCTTTGGCAGCTACCATTGTCGTCTAGTCTTAATACTCATTTGACGAAATTATGTTATGAGTACCTACATTCACCGTAGATAAGAAATCGCAGTTATAAATTTTAAATATACAGTTGTCCTGAAAATGGAAGCATTAAAATATAAATCTATTAAAAATATCTTAACATTTCATTATTTTTAAGAAAATAAGTAAGAAACGTTTACTTGCATATTTATAGGATACAATTATTTAAGTTCATAAATAATTATTTTGGTAGAAACAGACGAAGTAAGTATACCTTTAGCAAACTTAAAGTATTCTCTTCGATGCTATGTCACTAACGACACACGAACGTAACTGCACTAAGCTTGCTTGATTGAATGTATATTTTATTAATATCAGAAAAAGCAAAATCTGATCCTCCCGTATAAGAAGTGAGCTTAGGGCCTCGGGGATCGGATGGAACCTTAAGAGCTCAGACCGAGGCTGTCTGGCACTGTCCGACGTCGCCGCTTGAGCACGTACTTATTAGCAGGGCAGACGAACCGCGCCCCAGGTCATAATCGCTTGCTCTCTCATCTCTCCACGGTACAAAACGCGTCGCGATAAAACTATACCGAAATCAAAGCGCCAACGACAAAGGTAGGAAACTTACGCAGTGATTTGCTGTTGTTAGTGATGATGGTTTTTATTCCATTCAATGGAATTTCATTTCTAATGCAACAACGTTTAATAGACAACATTAAATGACCGCTAATTTTAAAGTTTAATTGATATCACAGTGAAATAGAATCAAGACAATTTCAAAAGTCTACTTAGTAACGATTCGTTTTTTTATGGCGACTGTAAATATTGATTCATACTTCGGCCTTTAATTTAAGAATTAAGAAAATAATTTCGCAGCACATTTCAACATTGCCGAAGCAGCCACCATTTCTCCCACAACAAGGTCACTATAAGTGTGATCCTACGAGAACTGGATAAACAAAAGGCTGTAAAACTGGTTCGACGTTTTGACTATTCGAGTATTAATAAACCACAATAGAAAAAAAAGTATGGTCAAAACAATACAACACTGGTTACCGGATATGTCAAGCTTCGCACCTTAGTTGACTTTTAGGGCGTCAAAGAAACATTCCAATTTAGTGATATGCCTTTTGGCACTATGCCAAGTCAGTTTGTTATATTTTCTTCGGCATTAGACTGCTCTGGAACTCATAAGACGAATACTCTGCTTTTGTGACCAGTTCCGTTATACTCTCATTTGATATTAAGTTAAGTTAGTTGAATCCTGAAAATAGCTTTCAGTGCAACGGGAGGAAAATATGTATATCAATACTTAGACGACTTGTAACGAAATTATACCTTCTCAGTCGTACCATTAAGCTAAAATTGTAATCATGCTTTCATAAAATTCTAAACTACTTTGATAAAACGATACTTACCCTTTAATCACTTACAAGTTTTTATTGCTGTATTAATTTCTCAATTGCTTCAAAACTACTAATTAAATTCATTCGAAAAAATATGATATATTTTGTTTTTAGCACATGTAAGATGTGTATATAAAATTTCAGAAAATAATTTAGTCTACATCCTTTTCAAACTACTTAGCCATTTCGCTATATAAAAACAAATTCTTTCCAACTATCTGATAACGCCAGGAGTTAATTCAGACAGGGACTAATGATATTGGGATATGTAAATAAATATCCGCGTAAGACGGAGTCTGAGCCTCGGCGTGAACTGATGTTTAATGTAACAGTTGATTTGTGATGCAGATGTTTCCCGGGTTAGGAACGAACGTGAAAGATGTGGCTACCGGCGGAGTGCGCTAAACTTCTTGCGGTTGACCGCTCTCGTTCGAACTTAGACGACGAACGTTTGCGTAACTGGCGTTGCCATCGATATTTTCAAGAAAAATTTACAGACTATATGTATATATGTACTATGTACACACATATCTATATACTATTTTCTTTACCTTCCAATGAAAGGTATCATTTACAGACGTAACTTGTTTGCAACATGTTTGTAAAATGTTGAATATAGTTTTCTATTCTTACTATTATTTCTATATGTAGTACTTCTCTTTGATGTCTATGGTAAGATTTTTCAATGCAGCAAAAGTAACTAACTGTTGTAGTGATGGTGCGATTATTCAAATTTTAATAGATTAGTCCATTTTATGCTTGCATTCCGACTAAATTGTTCATATGCAGTTTGATAAGATGTCGATACATGTACCTACTAGCGGATGCACATGACTGGACACTTGTATTTTATAGATGCTATTTTGAAATCCTCATGTTTTCAGATGAATATTCAACACAAAAAATAACATATTTAAATAAAAAAAAATCAGGTATCCATTGTAATTTGCTTCCAACATCGCCATCACAAATGCATAAGACATATAAGAACTATATTCGACCTACTGTATATTATAATATACTTTAAATCAAACGCATTATCCATTTTTCGAATTTGGCGCATCATATGCTGCAACGACGCATAAAACGGTTTTTTTTAAGTTCACGATTATAAGAGTTAGAAAGAAAATGGAAGATTCGGGTCATTCGACGTGTTCACAGAACATTCTACAATGGCTAACTTTTATGTTCTAGGAAATAGAGAGTCGATTAGATGCGGAAACGTGTGTACCTTAGAGTCTTGATGTCATAAAACAAGAAAGAAAAGATAATCTCGTTGCTAAAATGCGACTATACCATGCATTTTTCAAATGGAATACAATATATATCAATATCATCGCCGGCTGAGTAATCTGATTTAAATCACTGTGATTAGGGAAAGTAGGGATATATGGTAGTGTAACATATGCAATTGACTAATATGCAAAATTAAAAATATTAACGCGTGTATACAATTTTTATGGCCATAATTTGTAACTTCAACAGTTAGGGAGTTCTTCAAGAAGTTTACTTTGCAATTTTAGATTATATTAACCAATAATTCACACCCACATAGTAACAAATTCTTTACGGCATTACAGTTACTTTACCATGTCCTATAATATTTGAGTCAGAAAAGTTATCTAAGACATTGGCTTTATGTTGGCTTATAGTTTTGTTTCAAAAATTTATAATTTTGTGGGGTTTTAATCAAAGTAATTATACCCTTTCTATAGTTAATGTGATTGACCAAATGCCCTGTAAGTAGTTCGAATAAAGTATAAATTTGTTCAAATGGTCTTGTGACAGCACTATATCGCCGTTCATAATGTTGTGCTGTTAATCACTTTGCTTCCAACAGCGAATGGTAGATCGATAGATAATGAGATCGTTAGGTATTCATTAGTGAATAACATTTCTAGAAATCGCCTTTCTGATGCTTACAAAAAATCTGTTAGTTATATTTAATAGATACCATAAATTCCTTCAAAAAATAAGATTTTTTATAAAATTTCTTGTAGATAAATTAAATATCACTTTCAGTTTAATGCTTACATGTATTTCAATCCATCCGTTCCATCTTCATGTTTAGACACGCGATTCACGTTTATTTCTATGTGTTATTATTTCTGTTGCTCAAATTTTAAAACTGTGGTGAACATTTTCTTGAACTGTCTGCATTTATTAATATGTGTTGAATATATTTCATCAATAGCCAAGCGAAAATCCAATTGATCTATAAATCTATTATCAAATAAGCTAGGTAATATTTCTTAGAAAAATCTTTGAAAGTACATATATGCAATATTTAATATCTACAAGTTATAAAATATCATAGCATTTCGACACGCAATAGAACGCCAAGAAATGTCATTTCTCTACATCTGAACTAATAACAGGTAAACAATGACCACAGTATTGACCTAGGTAAATAATGGAAATAAATAAAACGCATGCCGCAATTGGCCGCAACCATGCAATCGCCGTAGAATATCAACCGTCAAAATTCTGAATATATTTTCATATATAAGCGTTTTGATTTATGCGGAAGCAAGTACTCAACTGCTAGTTCTGCAATCTCGCACATTTCAAGTACCTACATACATACATCAGGTAGGTGTACATTTTGTTTTTCAGACGTTACAAACAAAACGAAAAATCATTTAATAAATACGTAGCTTACTTATTTGTTTTATAAGTTTTATTACAAGAGCAATCTTACATATATTACTAAATTTATTCATAGTTGTCAAGGCATCAAGATCCAATTAGACTACTGGTACAAAATAGTATATTATTTTATACGAAGGAAAAGTGATACATTTCATGGCGCGCTCGTGTTTAGAGAGCACCCTAATAGAGAGCAAACCAAGAAAAGTAACTTTTCCCCACATAAAATATGCTATTTTTTCGTCAAACATCGGCAAATTTATGCAAAAATATCTATTTTTATTGATTGATTTTTATTGTGTGGTAGGATGTTTGGACGTTTAGACCGATGATTAGGTACGAACTGTTTCTATAGTAACTCATCATAAAACTGTTAAGTGGACACTGTCAACAATGAAATTATATGTTTGTATGTTGCTATAATAGCACTTTTTTGTCCGGCGGCGAAAAAGTGAAAAGTAAATCTCCGGCGGAGGAAAAGTGACATTTTGCGACCGACTACTCAGTCAACAAATGTCAGTTTTACACTAAACACTTTAACCCACTGAACACCAAACAAGTTTTAACTAAAACACCGACGCGTTTCAACAGCAATGCTGTCATTATCAAGGCGATTATTATCGCCTTGATAATGACAGCATTGACAGCATAGTGTTCTACTTCTGCACCAAGAGATCCAGTGAAGAAAAATGTCAGTTTTATTGATGTTTGAAGAAAATAGTATATTACATTACTACACGGAAAACTTGAGGTGTTTGCAGTAACCAAATGTATTTTGTTGGCATATATTTAGTTAAGGATACTATACGCATAGCTACTTTAACTGAATACTAAATCAAAATTTGTTATTAGCAAACAAATTATTTTGTTAAAGGATTTACGTGACGCAACAAAATAATTCGGTAAAATACTTTCTTAACGCAATGGTAAACAAATAAAACAATGGTTTCAACAAAATCTATTTATTGTTTTTAACCAAGTGGACCTAAATTTGTGGATACTTGCTTAATTCAAAAAAATATTTAGTTAGAATACTTAAATATAGCCAACAAAATTATTTGTTACCAATAACTATATATTTGTTTGCCCATATTCAACTATAAAATTTGGTGAATGCAAGTAAAATTTGTTTGGGTCAAACAATCTAGTCTTTCCGTGTAGGAGTAGAAAACTGCCATTTTTGTGTCGATCCCAAACTTTTCCTGTCGAGGCGATAGTCGAGACAGTGCAAATTGGCCGAGACACAAAAAGCTATCTACTCCGTGTGATGTATACTATTTTTTCTTCAAACGATTTTCGCCGATCACGTGAGCTACACATTTAAATATAGCATATTATTATTGCTTAAAAGCAGATTTTATGCATGTGTCAAACAACTGTCAATGTATTACGTTTAAACTTGAAAAGTATGCCAACAACACGTTTTCGATGTAGTTGTTGACATTTTCTTCTCTGGTCCATTTGAGAAACTTTTCATACGCATTGTCATACACCTGTGATTTAGTCGGTATATATAGTGTTGCAGTAGCTTTATTCGCGATTTTGATTATTTCTAGTGGCGTATATTGAAGTTCTTCACCCGTTTTGCAAATATTTGAAAGTTAGTAAACAGTAAGTAATCGTTCAGTCACTTTAAAGAGTTGTGATTGGTCGAGACCATTTTTTTTACTAGTAAATAAATTGTTTCAAAGGTACGTATTCAGTAAGAAAATGATCATGTTTTTGTACGTTTGAAGAAAATAGTAGATTGTTGTATTAGGATTAAAAATGTCTCCTTTTTCGACGAGTACCTGTAAAATTGTACGAGTCGAAATGACATTTTTTATCCGAATAGAACATGCTATTTCTTTTTCCAACTGAAATCATGCATTGCGATAATAAAACGAAGTTTATTTTTTATTCAACCAAAATAGTGCACTGGGATAATAAAACGAAGTAGGTAAGTAAGTTATATCGACGTTGTCATGGATATGTTGTCAAACATTAGTCATACATGAGTTGTCATTGCGTTCATTTGTGATTATTTGTGGTCCAATTTGAATACTTTTCTTATCCTAGGATTAAAAATAATCACTTTTGCTTACTAGAATTAAAAGTGAATATTTTTGTTGCTTAGATTCCACTTTTTTGGATCGGTATGGAAAATGACAACCTTAGATACTCCTGACAGTCAAAATACTTTTTTTACGGTTGGAGAAAAAATAATATACATATGTACTACGGTTGAGAAGTTGAGCCTTTAAATTCTCGCCACTTGAGCAATAATAGTAATCTTTTCAATCTTAATATGTAATATGCTATTACCTATTCTTAATATAAAATTCAATCACTGTTTTCCTCTTGTTTTCCGCTACCAAGACGCGAAAATTTATGTTATGCATACCTATTACTGCATTGAAACATCCAATATATTTTATGCATAATTCCTGGAATTTTAAATGATTTGGGATTACTAGAGTACATTGAGCTAGTATACTAAGGAGACGCTATGAAGCATATTTCCTGTATGTTCAAAATGGCGCACTGGGCGGCGGGACTTAAGTGGAGTACCAATATGGCTGCCTCACCAGGACTACTGAAAATTATAAGTATAATTTTAAGCCTCCACTTAACAGGTTTTATTTAAAATTAATTACGTCATCCCACACCTGTTAGGCCCAAGGTCCACAAATGGCATAATTTGACAATATAAACGCTCAATATGTAATAGTTTATCTATGTACCTACATACATACAGGCGCACTAATTGAAATTTTCCAATTACGGCCCTGCACATTGTTTTTATGTCAAACACTGACCTATGAAATGTTATTTTCGACAAATTCTTCTTGTTAACGTTGTTTCTACTTTTGCAACTAGGTAGAGTACAAGAAACCATAATGTATACTAGTAGTTTGCTATATCATATAACCGTAGATAACTGAAATAATCAACTAATGCGAACATACATGACACATACACTATAATCTACGTGTTTGACGTAAAGTGGAGTACCAATATGGCTGACCTGCGCCGTTTTAGCCACGTGATAGCGTCTCCCTACTTATTCTATCTGAATGCTAGAGTAAGATATCTCCGTCTCACCCAGTTAAAAGACAGATGATGTTAAATGTGTTGCCTAGTGCATAAGTAAACTGTCCCACTACAAGTAAACGTTGCTGTACATAGCATATAGCTGTACTATAATATAAACATGTAAGCAGTAGCGACACTTAAGCATCACAAAAAAGTGACCTCTTAAGAAATTGCGACTTTATTTATGTGTTTATTGTATTTACAGTTGACAATGACACATTAGCCCTAATGTTATATAATACTTAATTATTTCTATTGTATTAGTTTTTCTTTTCAACAAAAATGATATTATGTTTTTGGTATTTGAAAGCCAAACAAAACAAGACTATATTGGAGTGATTTCAAGGACTGTGGGCTCGTAATAACAATAAACATCGCTATCACCTCACACCACAACTTTGATTAATTATTCGGGACACGTGTTTCGAAAACGCATGGGTTTTCATCATCATTCGGTATTCGGTTGATGATGAAAACCCATGCGTTTTCGAAACACGTGTACCGAATAATTAATCAAAGTTGTGGTGTGAGGTGATACCGATGTTTATTGTTAAGACTATATTGAATTATATTTATCTTAACTCAATATAAACATTTTTCATTTATGTGGTGTTTGAAAACTATTAATGAAAGAAAGAAAACAGACAAATATACGAGGTGGATATAATAAGTATAAAACCCCGTACGTTTACTAAACGTAGATAAGATGATCGTAGAGTTAGTGGAGTTAGCCGCCAATGGAAAATCTACGTTGTGACAGCCGTTACTTCCCCTCTAACCCTTTACGTTTACAAAATCTTGTTATACATTTACGATAAACCTTCAGCTTTGCTACTGTCAATGCATGCTCGCGATTTTTTAAAATATGATTCGTTTCTAGTATATTTTTTGTTTTTTGGTTTGTTTCTTTTTAATTAAAATTAGGTGAGTGATTGTTTGCTGTTATCTGTTTCTTTCGGGATACATTTCAGTATTTTTTAAGGTATTGTTTTATTTGACACTACTGCAATTATTATATCGTATTTCATGTATTAAATGTGTTTATTTAGTTTTAAGGATATCTGATTTGAGTTTAGAGGTAATCAGATGTAAGTTCACTAACACTAACTGACTAAGTAACTTCACTACATTATTAATCTTTTCTGACAGTACTTAAAGTATTGAGACATATTGTTATTTGTTGTTATCTATATTTTTCTCTTGGTTATATAGTTTTATAGTGCGTTCTTTTGTGATTTTATTTTTTACTTTTTAGGCTAGTTATTCTTGTTAAAATAAGCATCCACCACACATTAAAAAAAATATATTTTTGGTTTTGGTTATTGTTTTGTTTGCAAGTACGTTGTAAACCACAATGAAAATTAATTAGATCCTTTATAGTTTTCGCTGGTTATAATAATATATTTTTATTATGAAGCATTTTTGTGTCCGTAGTTGTAACTTTTTAACCTAATACTTGCTGGAAAAACCAACTTTACAACATCTGTTTTACATATGTATATGTCAGTATTTCTAGCATTTAAAATGCGGGATTGGTTTTCCTCAATTTGCAATCACTTGCGGATGCTGTCACTGTTGTGACTTAGCGTTCACCTGCAATTGAATCGTAATATTACACTAACGAGTTTCTGTTTGATTTGCATCAAATATTATACTCCCTTCCAAATTAGTTGTCACATTTGTATATTTTGTGATGATTATTGTTACGGTTATGTTTGTTTAAAGATATTTGGTTGACAACAATTTGTCAAATATATATGTCAAATTTACATTGGTATCAAACTATAAAAAGTATGCAAAAATGTGCTTTTAGAACTGAAAAAATGGGTGATAATTAAAGACCGCGAGAGTGGTTCGGTAGCAGAATTAATGAAAACATAGACATAATATACAACCTTACCTTATTAGCAAAGAAACACGTTGAAGCATTTTCACCAACTTTCGACATTTTAAATGCGTTGCAACCGAATGATAGGTACGCGTACTTGTAATGCATGATCGTGCAACAATACCGTACCACGACTGCCTACAAACTACATATTTCACTACATACATACTCGTACGATAGGCGCGCGCCATTAACGCTCCTCACTGCCGCTGGAACTGAACCAATTCTTGTGGTCTTTAGCGATATTTTAAGAATAATATGCAAAAAACACGAAATGGATAACAAACAGCGCACCGCTGTTTTGTAATTTCTACTACAGCGTTGCAAAGAAGACTAACTAAACCATGGTGCTATAAGTGCTGCTGCAGCAGAATTTAATGGACATCGTAGAACAACATCTCGTTTGTGGAAGCAGAAAAAGTTGTCAACGACAGGTGATGATGGAATTTTCGATGGGAGTTCTTGAAAAAGTGGTAGTTGTGGACGAAAAAGAAAAATATTTCTCAGCATTTGGTTAAAATTAAAGATACACCATTAAATCTAAGACGATCATTTCGGAGTTTATCGTTCACCGTGAATGTGCAAAAAACAACATTGTACAGAGTGCTAAAAGAGGGAAAAATATTTAACCGTATTTCATCTGCTGCTAAGCCAACTCTCACTGAAGAAAATAAATTGGAAAGATTGCGATTTTGGCTGCAACGCGTTCAGCCTAATGGATATTTTTCTGAAATGTTAGACTGTGTGCACATCGACGAAAAGTGGTTTTACGTTACAAAAACTTCGAAAACCCTAGAACCTGAACCTGTTAGACAATGTAAAAGCCAGCGGTTTATTGCCAAATTAATGTTTATGACGGCGGTGGCAAGACCAAGATGAGATTCGAAAAAGTTTTGCCGGGTGTACGTGAAAAGTTTCCAGAAAGTGAGAAATCGAGTACTGTATACATACAGCAGGACAATGCTAAACCTCATTTGGTAGTTAATGATCCCAGTATAACAGAGAAGTGTGTAAGAGAGTGGTGGAAGTTGCAACTAAAATATCAACCACCAAACGGCCCAGTCCTAAATGTACTTGATCTCGAATTTTTTAACGCAATACAATCATTGCAGTACCAGAAAGCCACAAAAAATATCGACGAATTAATTGACGCAGTAGAAATAGCTTTCCATATGGAAACAGAAAAACTGGACCATGTATTTTTAACACTGCAAAGATGTATGGAAAACATTATATTGTCAAGTGGAAACAACTCTTACAAGATAACACATTTGAACAAAGATAAACTTAGACGTGAACATCGTCTTCCGCGAAGTCATTATGTAAGCCTGAAGCTGTGTTATCTGCAAAAAACTGTGTAAATATTGTTCAACTTATTAAATACTTATCTAATTATTATTAGGTTGACACTTAATTAAATATATTTCTTTTCATCGGTCCTAATTTTATCTGATTTCTCTTTTCTTATAAATGTGACAACCATTACAGGACAAAATATACGTATAAAATGTGACAACTAATTTGGAACGGAGGATAATTTCCAATTTCAAATTTCCCATCACTGGTGATGCAACCTAAATAATGACAGTGTAGATATTCAGACTAAGTGACCATCGTCGAGGGTGGATGTATGTACATATGCATGTTATATTACGTGTATATTGGATATAGCGGCTTGTGTGTGTTACTTTCAATCAGTGACGGGATACAACACTTATAGGTAACCAATGTACAGCCGATGTACCGCTAACATTCGTGCTCCGAAATGTGAGACGTTACTTGGCTTTTTTAGTGCAGTGTTTAGGCAGTAGTGCTCTGTATTTTCATTCATAAAAAATTACGACGGCATCTTGCCTTTTATAGTCGTACCTGGAACTATGGTGACTTTGCCGTGAAAGATATTACAGTGAAAGGTACCATGTTGTCATCATTTTGTAGGAAATGTAGCATTCGTGAGCTGTGCGTCCAAGCACTAAACAGTCTGAGTGTATTAGCTGCCTTTGTTTCATTATGAATAATATGCTATGTTTAATTTTTAGAACAACTGGAATATCCGTGAATTAGCGGTCTTGCAAGTAAGCAAAGTTAAAAAATATTTTCATCGCAATATATTATCAATATATCGTCCACAAACTTCGAAAGTTACGTATATAAGTAAACTTCAATTGCATTTGCAAAGTCTTTGTGTGTTTATAATTTAATTACACTCTATGACCCTAATTCCGACATTAAATAATAATTTGAATTGTAAATTTATTCTGTTGGAACAATAACTGAATACGGACATGTCTATTGAATTGTCATCGAAGTGGGATTATATTTTCTTATAAATTGGTTTTAGAAATGTCACGTGTTTTTCAATTATTACGTTACCATCCGTTATTTTCTTGATATTGTAGGCGATATTATCATTTCGTCACCTTTACTAAGCAAAAAATGTTGACACACTTTTCAAACAGTGTTATTGAAATGTAATTGCATCAATTATAGTTTTTTATGAACAATAGCTTCGGTCATCCTTCTACATTTTGCCATATTTGATACTTATATTTGACAAAATACAAATATTATGGCATTATGGTAGTTATTCTCAAGAACTCACATGGAGGAGTCCATTATCCACATAAGTTGTAAAGATTACAAATTTTTGTAAAGAGGTTTGTAACAATGGTGAATATTCGCAAAAAATGTATATAAATTACATGTGGATTTCTGAAGTTGGAATTATTTATCTATGTTTACTCATAGGAAATCAACATTCCAGTGTGTTGTTTGGTTACTACATGGCACTCAAAACCATTTTTACTTATTCTCATTTACAGTTACTTTACAATAAATAATTATTACATTCGCAATGAGCTGGCTAAATATGAGTACTTTTATTACGCGAATTGTTACCTATTTTGTTCAATTTTCAAATCCTGTTGATATAGGAAGTACTTTGTTTATATTTTTATCTTCTGTACATTTTAAAGTTTTTTGAAAAATAATTTCAAAGTAGCTTATGTAGTTAGTTTTGTAAGTGTTGTCCTTGTGACGCATTAGGAATTTCACAGATGTATCCTAATATACATATGTCCTCATATTTTATTATTGTATTTGGTTAGGCATTCACTAATTTTGCTTACTCGTTGCCATATACACCAACTGAGTTAGGAAAGGAAACGGTTTCAGTCTTAGAACACAAGAACGAAATGTTTGAAATGTTGGCTTTTATATGTATTAATAGCAACGTAACTGCATAAATCGTTCAAAACAGCGAAGTAATAGTATATTATCTCAGTGGACTTCATTTACATTAGGAAGCCGCGGATACATCGAGGTAGAAATGATAAATATACTTTAAACCCAAGTTTATTTGTTTTTAAAACATCCTTGATTTTTCTGCAGTTAATGTTACATTATATAATTACATAATTTAGTATATTAACTTTTCTGTACCGGAGGGATGATTGCGGATCAAACCCTCTAAATTCACACTTTTTGTATACCTTTTAATACATTGCAACCTACTTACAGTATGCAACAACTAACAGTCCTACCTTATTCCTATTTACTCAATAATCAAGAATATGAACCATTTTTGGTGCCAAGCAATCGAATAAATGAAGCGTGTAGGTCGTAGACTACAGTAAAAGGAAATACTGTACGTTTTTATTAATTAAAACTTTTACATCGGATTAAACCATAAATAAGATTGCTACTATTTTATTTTTAAAATTCCTTTACGGGTTTACTGCTCTCAACAGTGACATGACAAGTAGTTGCAAATAGAGATAAAAAATACCAAAGACCAGTTCCAGAGACTAGATGTCGGCGCCACTATTTACAGCAGAGTGTGTTTAGTATTTTCCTAGTTCTAATGCGTGTCCATTCGTAGGTAAGTATAATATATTTATCTAATTTTATATTACACGGAGCGCACATTCGTAGGTACAAATATTCCATTCTCTTATGTAATACATCTACGTACATTTGCTATTGTTGGCTGGAATTAGAATAACAGCGAAATTTAATTAAATACATACTTACGCTAAAAGCAATTTTCAAGGTATCAATTTGCTTTTGTATGGTATTAGTGACATTAAAATGTCAAGAAATCATTTGCATATTCACATCTTTTAGCGTAATTCAAGCAGTTTGTATGTAATAAATTTGGTGCATTACAATGCACCAAATTTATGAATGTTTACTTGTTTAGTTTAAAAATTTCAGCCGAAAATCGAAAAGCAGTTCAATTTAAACGATCAAACTTCAGAACGATTTTAGTGAAGGTGAGTGTGCCACAAATTTTCAATATGAATATAAATTATAGATAAAAATAAACTACTTAATATATCCCAAATATTACTTTTCCACGATGGCAATAAATCTTATAAGGTTCAAGGGATTATTTTATTTGAAGCATGTAAGGGAAATTAGAAAAGTGTTCTATCAGACAATGAAATATTGCGATCGTTTTTAATGTCAGTGCTCTTGCTATTTTTTAGCCTCAAACTTCCCACAACAGTAATCCATAATTAAGATGTAAGCCAAAATATCCAAGATAAATCACCCTCAATGTATGGATTCTATCTATGTTATGGAAATTCTTTCATTTTCCTTCTAACGAAAAAGGATTTAAATAGTTACGAGATAATCGAGTCAATATGATCTTACCAATTAGAGGCATCATTTGTATTTAACCCAACCTGCAACTCGATACGCCCCTCAAAATCATCAAATCATCATCAAATATAAACAAAAGCTATACAGAAATGTTTCTTTCAAAACACATAATTTTTGTGTTTTCAGAATTAAGTATTATTTTCTTTACATTAAACCAGTTGATCAACTTTGTTAAAACGATGTTGCAAATATCTCAAGTGACCACTACTGGAGTATCGTTTTCATACAATGTACTGCTGCCAAACGCAAAATGTAAATTATTAATAAAAACTTCAACAAAAAAGCTTTGATCAACACTATGTCAGACAATCTCTCAAGTTTCTGTATTGGATCTGAATAGATTGCTTGCGCTGAATTAAATATCCAGTTCATTTAGAAGTCCATTATATTAGTAAGCTGAATAGCAGTTGATCTGTTCCATATGAATCCATGTTGGTTCCGAGAAATTAAGTTATTTTGCCCTAAGTCGTTTACTTACTAGTTACTACTTTGCATGGACTGCACTTTTTGAAAAAAAAAACCTTCGATAGTGGGCCAATGGGATAAGATCGGCAAAATTGCACTAGGTTTATAGTTTTCGTATGAATTTTCTTTTGCGTAAAGGGATAATTTTCGAGATTTTAGAAACATTTGGAAATTAAACTACTTATCATATTTTCTAGAGGTAAACTTGCTGTATTAACTGTACCGGGCGGCCAACTAAGAATGTCGCTCGGACAGATCTTAGGAATGGTTTACAGTACAGCTTTGGGAAAAAAATATCACCGACTAAAATGACCCCGAGAAACAATGGAAATTATTTCGAAAAGCGTAGGATGACCGCTAGCGGGCGTAACTGATCACCAAAAATTTTAATTCTTATTTTACACAAAATTTACCACCTTAAGGTCTATCATAAATATGAAAATCGGAACCTACTGACAATTTCACATACTCTACATCGAACAACTTTTTGTATTTTATCAAATAGGGGTGAGGAGCGGGGGAAGAGAGGAAACTTTGTATTGAAAGAACACTTATAACTCCGGTTCTGTTGAACCGAATTTTGGAACCTTAGACGAGTTGAAAACAGCGTTACTCCTCCAATTTAATGCTTACAAATTGCAACCGATCTAGTAAGTGACGTGCATGCTAGAGGGCGCTGTTTAAATTTTTTCCGGAATTTTGTTTTTTCTCGAAAATACTACATGGAAACATACATTTTTACTGTAGGTTAGAAAAGTAGGCTAAATTACTAACAAATTAGCGAAAACCGGGTATCGCTATCTTTTACCAATCCGAAGATATCTTCAGGAACGCGTGGATGGTAAAAATTTCTTCTATAAATTTAAATTATTCTGCTTCCCGTGAAAGGAATTTAGTAAATTTGGTCTTGTTAGAAAGGATTGTCATTGTCCTATGTTCAGTGATTGAACCTATTTAATTTTATCTTGTCCGTCATCTCTAGAGGTCGGTAAAGAAATTTAAATACGTAAATTTTATAAGCACAACGGTATAATTCAAACAAACAATGCAGAAAAACAACAAAAAAGGAAACACTATAATAAAGTTAATATTAGTGACGAGCTAAATCTTGTTGTCTTGTCTTAAAGTTGTCTCCCATTATATTTTCGATGCAGACTTTCACTCTACGACGAGTGGATAGAACTATAGTTTCTATTTCTGTCTTAGAAATACTTTGAACGATATTTCCTATTGCCACATCCAAGTTGTTACGAGCACTAGATCGCGTTGCAAAAATGAGATTTTGTTTTGCCCCCACAAATAAAAATCTAAACAAGTCAAAAATTTGGGGTTCTGGGTGGCCATGGAAATAGGCTGACGTGTTACATCCACGTACCAGGGGCCAGAAAATTGCGAACATTTACGGAGAAATGCACAGCACACTCATCATACTGAAAAGCATATTGTTGCGAATTGCTAGCGACATGTTTTCTATTCTGTTCTCTTTAACGGTGATAGAAATAAAGACAATATTAAACAAATTTGAATCACTAACAGTAGGTTTAGGAAAATCCATGATAGTTTATTTTTTTGGCCGCCAAGCATTCCACGCACTGTTCCTTTCAAAAATCTTAAAATTCACATATTAAAATGTGTTTATTGCCCTCTAGCGGTGACGGGCAATATAAAATTATACAGCTTCAATCTCTAAACATAGGGCAATGAAAATCCTTTCTAATCAGACCAAATTTACTAAATTCCTTTCACGGGAAGCAGAATAATTTAAATTTATAGATGAAATTTTTACCATCTACACGTTTCTGTAGATATCTTCGGATTGGTAAAAGATAGCGATACCTAGTTTTCGCTGATTTATTGGTAATTTAGCCTACATTTTGAATCTGTAGTCAAAAATATATGTTTCTATTTAATATTTTCGAGAAAAATCAAAATTTCCAAAAAATTTAAATAGCGCCCTCTAACATGCACGTCACTTATTAGATTGGTTCGAATTTGTAAGCATCAAATTGGAGGAGCAATGCTGCTTTCAACGAGACTTAGTTTTCAAAATTCGGTTCAAATGAACCGGAGTTATAAGCGTTCCTTCAATACAAAGTTTCCCCTCCTCTCCTACCCTTATTTGACAAAATACAAAAAAGTTGTTCGATGTAAAATATGCAAAATTTTCAGTAGATTCCGATTTTCATATTTATGACAAACCGTAAGTTGATAAATTTTGCGTAAAATAAGAATTAAAATTTTTGGTGATCAGTTACGCCCTCTAACGGTCATCCTACGCTTTTTCTAAATAATTTCCAGATCTTTCTCGGGGTCACTTTAGTCCGTAATAGCTTTTTCCCAAAGATGTACTGTAAACCGTTCCTGAGATATGGCCGAGTGACATTCTTAGTTGTCCACCCGATACATTTGAAAATATGTAGTATTTAATTTAAGAATAAACTGTTTTATTTTCCCTGCGATAACTGAAGCGATAAACACAACTTGCTAATTAGTGATTTTGGTTGCATTAATCACCCCAATGTCTGTAATTCGTGCGATTTGTAGAATATAGAGATCGATAGGGCCTTCTGAGATCAGTGGAAATACAGTTTTAGCGAGAATTTTATATTTTTGATGCATTAACAGGTTGTTGTCATCATAATTTTGGTATACATTGTAATTAAAAATCAAAAGTTTACTCGATCCCATATTGTATTCTTCTTTACGACTTCTGCGCATTGTTCAACAAGGTTTTCAATGCTTCCGCGTTGACTCAACGATTTCGTTTCACATCATAATTGAACGATACACAGCCGCTTCTCTTCTCCACATAGAATAGAGACGAGAAATAAGTAACGTTTTTTGTAATGACAGGATGTAGACTTTCACGATCGGCATCTACGTTGGTACTGTCGTACATGTCTTCGGGCTCATGGCCCGTGGTCTTCGACTTGTAGTAGTCCCTTGAAGTGTGCTACTACAAGGATTATACCTCTAAAACTAGATGCGGTGGTTTTAGTCAAAGATTGTAAGAACTATACACCCATCTTTACGACAGTTATTCAAATAAGTTTAAAATTGTCGGCTAGTGTACCAACGTATAATATAAATTTTTTCGTCAATACGTTTCATCTCTGCGAATATTTTTAAACTTGAAAAGGAACTAATAATATATTACTCAATTTTACCCCACGGTTTTGTGTTATGTGACCAACATATTAAAATGTTTTTGGAAAGCCACGACATTGCATATGCCATAGAGGAGTTATCCCAAATTCAATAGCAATATATTTACAGTGTTTAGAATATTTGGAATAATTTGCTAGTGTTAGGGTATCAGTCTCTTTTGTTAACATCTTTCATTGGAAATAAGAAAACTAATTAGACTCATAGTTGCATTAAAAATTGCTAAACCGTTTAATGATATCCAAGACGAATATCGTTACTATTGAGACTGCCTGAATCACAACGTATATTTCACACCTCCTAGCATATATTAAATTCTAAAAGTATAATGGATATAAACCAGAAGGGGGTCTTCAAACAATATGTAAATATACTTATACAATTTCAAAACAATGAGATTGTTTAAATCATACCTCTAGTATTTTGATAGCGCATTAAAGGGGTTAAAATATGGTAATTGTATTTGTTAAAGAGAAACTAAGGGCGCTCGCGCAGCTTGTCTCGTAACCACATAACTATTTTATGGGTTGCTTTTTATATAGCTGTATTATCCACATTTCTATTTACAGGTGTCTCAAAAATGGACAACGTTGAACTATTATACTTATCAGAGATTGCCGCTGCAAATTATTAATAGACTTATACGCGAAAAAGGCTCACTAAAATTATGAATATTTGACGTTGTAATTAGTAACTTCGCCTAGAATTTTGTGAATAATTACATCTAATTTTACAAATTTAAGTTTGCTCGCTGTTGTTTGAATTTTGATAGGTGATATTGACTTGATATATTGTGATTTCAAATTTGGTTTAGGTTTTTTACCTATAACATTAAGATACAACATAAATTATGAAATAAAAAGTATTTTTACGAAGGTATACAACTATATTGTATTCAATAATGATGCCACATTTACATTTTAATATATCGAAAATATATTACTATTAAATATCAAAATTCTTAAATTTGCATGCAAAAAGTTCATATTAATGCTCTTATATTGCTATCTAAATCACGCTTCTTCTTTGAACAACTTCTTCATAATCCTGTGATTTATGATTTGCTAGACAGTTTTCCAATGCACTATTGAAAGCAAACCAGGCTTACGTAGTCGTTTTAAAGTGACTGTTCAAAACCAATGATGTAATTGGAAAACTAATAAAGATACCTTCCTTAAGTTTTGTGTCAGACACCGGAAAATATAGGTATATCCAATATTGTATACCAAACAAATATGCGAAATTAATTTACATGCACCTTGACTAATGTGTCTTCAAAACTTACTGTCATTCTCACAAAGGCATTTGATGAGGTTTATAAAACCAAAACGAGCCACAGCATGATGATGAATGACAGTAATATGAATTAAATTTTAATTACTATTTTCAAGCCGCTGAAATCAAGATTAATTGAATCATTTATGATTAAATACAAACGCTATAACGGCGATGTCAGAGGCTACCATATGAATTTAAATTTGTGACAAGTTTTAACAACGTCCTGTTTTCTGTGTAGTCATAGTATAAGATTTCTTAGGAATGGTGTGGAATGTGATTGCTTATACCCCATTTTCTTCAGAGAAATCGCGTTTATATATTCTTCTGTGTAATAAAATAAAGATCTAAAATAAGTACTCAAACACTGCAGACAGAATTATTATATTAATTGCTCACTATTGAACAATTTCTCTAGGATTTCGTCAAGGAGATTAAAGAAAGGATATGGCATATGTTGGAGAATGATAATGTACCATAAATCATAAAATTTTTACTAATAAGATTTGAGTTAAAAAATAATATCCTTATAAAATTCAATCATTGCTGGAGTTAACTTAGTATTTCAAACGTATAGCAAATGTAATTGTAAACTTTATTCTCTGTTTTCAGACAAACTTTTACCTAAATTGTCCGACTTGCTGGCACGGGATAGGTACTTCATGTATGCTTTGATATCATTGACGATAATATCACAGGTCAATATATCACCTGGTACATACATACATCTGACGGGTGATGTATATTTTGAAATTCTATAAGAAAATATTTAGTCGCGATTAAGCAATCTCTTTCAAATAATGAGCGTTTTAATTGTTATATGTTGTAAGGAAAAAAATTTGTCTTGCTTGTTGTTTCTCTACTTGGCATCGGTTGGTGGAGATCGTCATACAAAGTAGGCCAAATCATCAAAAAGATTTGAGATTCTACAGATTAGTTGTACTTGAAATAAGTTGGAAAAGAGCTTGAACGACAACATTATTGTTGCCATAAAGAATAGAAGACAATTCACCTATCTCATTTCAAATGAAAAATAATGTTACTATAGTTGCAATATTACAGGGCAAAAATATTTCTTTAACTCAAAGAAATATTAGTTATGTGAAACAAATCGTAGTTATATATTTACGCAAAGATATATTTCATTAGCATAAGAAAAAATATTGCCTTGGAATTCACAGAAATGTAGAACTGGTCGAAACCTTTTATCTTTATTCAAGACGAATAATATTCCACTATGAAACATATTTTTTTAGAATTGATAAATAAGTATGTAATTGCTCAGAAGAACAATTACATTGAGTCCATGCTAATTTAAACTTATTTGATTTGAAAAAATATTTATTTGGTCGTGATTGCTTTGTTATTACAATACAGGGCGTTTAACAAAGATCGGCCATTAGAAAAATTATAATTATATTATTAATTAGATTAATTCACTAAAAATATTTTCAAGATGACGGCACTTCTAGAAGCGGTGGAAAATGAGATCTCTTCTCAGTAGGACTTTTGCTAGTATTCCCTATACCTAAGTGTAGTCGCTTCTGAGATTTTTCGACTTTTTTGAAAATTTGTGAATTCAGCGTCGTCATTTTTCGAGCAAAAATTCTGAAATTGAAGTTATGGAAAAAAGAAATCTTAACGTTTCTGCTACCCTTCTTAAAATTAGTGCATTATATAGAGGCTGCGCAAAATTTAATTGTGTTTTAGTACGACCTCAGATTATTAAAACTTGATTTTCTCAAATCAATTTTTCACCCGTGTTGTTTTTGAAACATAATTAAATTCTCCATCGTACTGTATTAGCATTCTCTATACTTATCTGCAATAATTTTGGAGCTAATAACGTTTTTAATAGAATTTGGAGAAAACTACGAGTATAACAATTTAATAAATGGGAAACCATGGAAATGAGAACCAACTTTCTTATTAGTAACTGCCAATAAAACCTTTCAAGTCTGGTTTCATTGTGCCCATCGAAATATCAGATGAAAAGTATTCAAAGCTGCATATTTTAATTAATTTTATATTCATGGGGAATATAACAAGATTGTTTAGAGAACTTGCTGAGTGTTCAATGATAGTTATCCTTATTTCACAGGACTGGCCAAAGAGAAATTTAAACTCGTCGAATCGAATTTTCGCCAGTTAAAGCCACCATTTATAACGTTTTATGTACTCTTGTATTTTTGTGTTTATCAGCGGTTATTTTACAATGTTTTTGTATTGCTTTAAACAATTTTAATTCGATATGTTTAAATTTATATTTAGAGATTGCTTGATGCATGAGTGTTAACAGTGATCTAAACACCATTCAATATTGTTGTTATAGCTGCTGTTAAAGAATAGCGCTTCGTGAACATACAGTTCATGTAATGGATCTTTAGACACACGTCATTGATTGATGACATAAGCAAAGATTGTCGGTTAATCTACCTATCCTTATTTAATATCGGTGTCGAATATTCAAGCGCGCAAAATACGTACGTCTGCAATGCAAATCATATCTAGACTACTGCCTTAATCAAGTGTCAGATTGTACATCATTAGTATTCATTGTCTTGTCAAGTTCTGCGTGTATTTTTGTGTGTTCATTTCGTTCCGTTTTAACTTACTTTTATTTTTTCTGATATTTTGCAAGAGTAATTGTTCTTTTCAGAACACAGATAGTGTGCATTTGTGTGCTGTAAGGTAATACATATGCAAACAATCTATCAAATAGAGGTTATGTAACTTTGTTTTAGATGCCTGGAAAACGTTTGAATTCTCAGGCACAAGAACTTGTGCTAAACGTTTTGGAGTATTTCGAGAGAAAAAAAAAATTTGAACAATGGGTAACAACACAGCTTCTTCCGAATATACCAGAAAAATCTCTTATTTTAATGGATAATGCTCCGTACCATAGCGTCGTATTAAATAAAGTGCCCACCATGTCTTCGAGAAAACAAACAATTATGGATTGGTTACATGAAAACAATGTAAATTTTTCAACCGATTTAACAAAATATCAATTGCTGGATTTGGTAAAGAGAAATAAGCCTGAAAAGAAGTATGCTGTCGATGAACTAATAAAAACTCATGGCCATGATGTGTTGAGATTACCACCATATCATTGTGAATTTAATGCTATCGAACTAATTTGGGCTTCCGCAAAAGGTTATTATAACAAACATATTGGCAGGGACGGTTACCGAGATGAGAATGTTCTTACTATGTGGAGCGAAGCTTTAGAACATTGTTGCCAAAATACCTGGGAAAATTGTGTAAGGCACACAAATAAATTAATTAAGGATTGGTGTCAACGGGAGAAGCATTTGGCAGATATTGAAATCGACCCCATCATTATAAATCCTGGAGAATCATCAACTTCGGAGGAAGAGTTTGAAAGCGATTAGTCCATAAGTTTAAAATATTTAGTCGTTATCTACTGTTATATTATTTGTAATATTTATCTTGCTATGCTTATTATTAAACATGTGTATGTAAGGTATAAACCTCTTGTACTATATCATGTATCGACTTTTATTATTTGGAATATTAGTTTATTTAGAACGAACAACTGTAATGAATATTTCAACGTTGTATCGAGCCTGTAATGTCATATTTGAAATACATAGTAGGATGTCAGTTAATAAATTCACCAGTATATGTCAGTTTGTTTTATTTAATCAAGTAAATTATTAAGATTTGTTACTCTTATATAACATGGAAATTTACACATTAAAAGTTTATAGTAATTTTCATGTCGAGAAATTGTAAATTGTTGAATATAAGTTATTTGCAATATGACATTTATATAATAGGACTTTATTAAATAGGCGAAATTCATTTTATAGGTGCTCTTCAATATAAACGCTATAATCAAACGTAATGCGTGTTTTAGGTTAATGCTCAATTGGCAGAATTCTAACCATAGAAAAATCCTAACCTACTTTGTGTGTCTGTTTACTGTCAGAAATGTGTATTATTGTATTTTAATGCATTATGAATATAGTGCTTAACTTAAACTAGAAGTACCGATTTGATTCGTACGCATAAAAATTGATGACGTGCGTCTAAAGATCGATTACACGAACTGTATTTTCATTATTTTTTTTCATGTAATTTACTATACGTAGTAAACTCTTCATTTTTTAAGAAGCGTCCTTATAGATATTTATTAACAATTAGATCGTATTAAAGCAAAAACATGCGAAGTATATCTTCTAAATTAAGAAAACATATATTGTTAACAAATTAATTTTCATTTTCATTTTGTGCAGCTTCTTTCAGGATTTCCTAACATCCAGTATGCTCACAGTTTCAAATATCCGCTACCACAGATACATAAACCGACCGTGCTGGTATAAATTGTTGTTAGATTTGGCTTCGGTGTGATTCGCATTGGTTTTATGCGGCGGGGAAGCTGTGCGATTTGCAACATGTTTTGCAGTATGACGTTAATACACGCTGATGTATTAAGCATTTTGTATTCTCTCTGAGAGTAGATTTTCAGACTAAGAAAAGAGATAGCCCAGAAATATAATGGGATAACTAAATCGTTTCACTTAACCTTATATTACAAATATTTATGTCGCAGATTGTATACCAATACAGTTAGTTTGTTTAATCTATAGTAGCGACATAATACGAACCTATAAGCATGCTGGTGTTAAGAATTTCCTGAATAAAACTGGTCAAAATTGAAACAATAATTAATTTGCTAAAAAAACATCTTTCATTATTTTAAGATAGAACTCCCATTTCTTAGCTTTAATAAACAAATAAAATAAAAGTATATTTTTTTCACGTAAACTAATTTATTGTAAGCTAGATTAGTAATATATGTTTTTAGCTTAAAAAAAAATTCTGGTTTGCAGAAATTGTTGTTGACCGTCTGTCATTGGAGACAACTTTTCTGCTACAATTACAAAACAATTACAAAATTATAAATATTTAGTAAAGTATAGAAACTATCGAATATTCGGTACGGTCGCTAGATAACGTTTAGTGAGTTTGGCATATATGTTGCTATTTGTTAGATATCTTGCCTGGTAGAGAAAACTAAAAGGAATCTGGCGCCACTAACATCATGCAAAATCAAATAAACGTAACCAAATACAATAGATTTTGTCTTATACATATGTAGTTCGCTTTACATTCTATACAGCATTTATTATTTATACAAAATGTGATTACAAATGTCACGCCACTTAAACTTCAACGATTGAATTTTATAGAATTTGCCTAGTGTGTTTACATAAAGAACATATATACTTAATTCTATATTAAATGTAATTACCATGTATGCTATATGATCAGACGGTACCTTCATTAACAGCTTTCTGTGGTGTTTTAAATTGTATTTTATTTTAATATATATGTATAAATACATATATACCTTCGATATATGTTTTAAGAGTTAATGTTCAGACTATTCGTTACAAATAAATGTCATTTTTTTTTGTTTTTGTTTATAAACAGGTAGCAAGAAAGACGTGTGAATGCACTTAACTACTTTGAATATGTATAACTTGGTCTGGTTTATATTGATTAGTTAAAAGATACGTATACTTAGGTATGGAATCTGCAAATACATTGAATTTAAAAAGAAGCGTAGAACTCTCAACTCATTCGATATTGGGAACTGTGAGTAATGTGATAGACTGACCGTTAGCCGACAGATGGCGCTAGCAGCAATTTCATGGAATATGGATAATGTATATTCATATAGAGTTATGCTCTTGAATTTATGTATAATAAATTCCTTATAATTATAAGTTCCGACTTTATTTTAACCAGTTATTGCGACAGCATTTATCTTTATTTTGTGGTACTAGAAAATATGTTTTAGTTATCATTGTAGATGTATCATATTATTATAGTTTAAACATAATTTCTATAACATACATACTTTAAAATATATGTTGAAATTTGTTACGTCCAAAAAAAAGAGAAGCAAATTTGACACTTTCATAAAAACCATTAAATCCCTTAAATTCTGCAGAATGATTTAATCCTGTAACTACTCGTCGTGTTAGTTTTGAATTTTGATATATAGAACTATATACAACAGATGTTCAGCTGAGAAGTAATTGTATATACACAGCAAATTCTGAAATTGAGAAGGTGAAAATTTCGTCCTAAGTTGGAGTGGTTTATATTACCTCAGTTCAAATAAATTTGTATATCCTAGCGCTGAAAATTGATTAGATACAAGTGATTGTAATTTTATTACATTGTTCCACTATATACATATACTTGATCGGAAAAAGTTTTTACAAAACTTTTCAATACACGAAAAGCATAAACATCCAGATGTTGAATTGTTGTTATGCTTTTTTTAAGAATTGGAACTATTTGAATGCCCTTTCACTGATTAGCTGACACTCTGTTCTAAGGTAGCCGAACAATTGCCTATTTATGAATCTGGCAGTATACGCTGTGTTTATTGGTACTTTACAATAAGTCTATAAATCTTCAATTTGTGAATGGCCCGGAATAAAATATTGTTAAAACATGTATACAGTAAGAAAGACGTAAATAAATTACTTGTTAATATATGTACAAGTGGCTTTGATAGCAAATGATGATATTAATCTCTTATTAAACAAAAAAAGAGAATTATTTTCATATCAGTTCATTCAATGAAAAATATATTATTAACTCTATTAAGACGTTACAAAAGTATAATCTGGTCCTTTGCAAAGCTTATAAGGGTAATACGGTTACAATTTTGCATAGAATTAAATATTTCATAAACTCAATAAATTCCTTGATACCAGAGATTTTGCAATGCTGAAAGTTGATTCTGATAACAATTATCAACTTACTAACTAACAAGATAAGTAAGCTGAGAAATATGATAATAAGTACCTACTGCAGTACTAAGAAATCTAGTATAGCTGTACTATATTTATGCGCTACCTAAATTACGTAAACAGAACATATTTATGAGACCGATTGTCTCTTATGTTAATGCAACAGCATATAAGCATATAAATATTGTAATATAGAATTACTTACATTACTAGAATATAAATCGAATAAATCTATTAATAATAATCCTAAGTAAGTTAATCAAATAAATAACATTGAAATATCAAATAATGATATAATACATACAGTGTGTTCAGCGACGAATGGTTAAAAACACGATATTTTAAATTGTAGCATCAGGATTTTTTTATTTTTAAGTCAGTCTTGTAAATAAAAGAGTTTATTCGAAGTTAGTAAAAAATGCGCTTAATTTGCACATATTCAAAGATTTAGAATAAAAAGTGCTAGAGTTATATTCAGAAGTGATAACAACATTGTCCCTGCGGTTGTTGTGTGTGAGTGTCATCTTGAAAAGGAAAAGTAGTTAACGTCGATATAGTAACTGTTATCCCGAAAAGAGTTAGAGATATCTCGAAAAGGAGATATGCTTAAATTCTGAGGTAGTTACTGTTACTCCGAAAAGAGTTACGGTTATACTCGAAAGTGTTAGCATAATCTCGAAAAGGAGAAATACTTAACTTCCGAGGTAGTGGCTGTGCACCTAGAAAAGATTTAGGGTTATCCTGAGAAGTGTTAGTATTATATTGAAAAGGAGAACTAGCAATCTGTCGATGTAGTAACTGTTACCCTGAAAGGAGTTACAGTTATTCTTAGAAGTGTTCTAAAAGAAAAGAATAAATTCTTGACTTCTGAGGTGGTAACTGTTACCCCGAGAGTTCGTTCTTCGTGCCGTTCTACTGACGTCAGTACCACCAGTAGTCACCAGAGGCTAGGTCTGCTGATGTTCGGAATCAGGCGCCCCAAATTAGCTTTTGGAAATCACAGTTCAGGAATGCATTTGGGCTTTCGCACCGAGGCCTCCGACACCCTGCTGCTCATACCAGTATCTATAAAAACCGTCACAAACGCAGAATATCCTAAAAAGAGAGGACTATATGTTGGTAAAAAATATTGATCTGTATTTATTACAGATGTTATTCAGCTACAGCCTGTGATATGAATGTGTCTGGTTTACCTATAATAATTATACTTGGTACGTACTTTTATCATCTATGACCTCTTTTGTCAGTAAGTCACTATTTACCCACTTCTTATGATTCCTATATTTGATGCGTAAATAAAATGCAGCACTCATTTTCGTTAACCAAAGTATACACAATAGTCGTTATTCGTGTCAAAACAGTAACGCTACCCGTTCTCTAACAAAATGTTTACGCGGGAATTAAGGAAGTGCAATCTAGCCAAATCTTACTCTTTCAGGGTAACATTTTTATTTTTTCGGATTAACTTTGGTGTTGAGTTTCTCCAAAGCAGATAAAGTGTTTTACAGTTGGATGTATTCTATCTCCCGATCTATGAATTATGCAGTAATGGATAACTTGTTGTCTTTATGGTGTTAAATCGGTGTTTAACTTAAATTTATTAGACAAAAATTCTATCACTTTTTTTCAGCTCCGGCTTTTAGATGTAATTTAATCGGAAAAAGAAAACAAATACATTCAATTTGATTAGAACTATCACTTTTTCGGGTAATTACTTATCTATATTTTAACGCCAACTGAAAGGATAAGAATTTATCCCAGAAATTTTTATGTGTATATATAATGTGAATATAAGAAAACTAAGGTTTTTTTATTCGTGGTGGGTGCTACTTGCAGCCACTACTTAAGCGTATTGCTTATCTGGTACCAGAACTCTTACTGTGTAGTTTGTGTGTATATGAATGTGTACAAATGGCCTTGTTATAGCACCATATCATCGCCGTTGATAATACTACTGCGCGAAAAATGTCCAGCCACTATCGGAGAATTGAACCTCGAACGCCAACGATCTGCCATATCACTGGGTAGCCGCCTAACCACTATGACTGTAGATCAATCTAAATTAAACTTCTAATTTCTAGGCTACTACTTCTCTGTATATTCCTAGTGCAATATCGGTATCGCTAGGTTCACGACTGGTTGCGATTTGCACACACACAAGAACTCTTATCTACATATACATATGTGATTATACAGGAAAACGATTGCTTGACGAAATCAGAAGAGAATCACGTTTTCCTCTCCTCAAAACTGTATACAAGTGTACAAATACACACAATCTCAAGCGTAGAGAATGTACGGAAGTTTACTAATGTGACAATTTCTTAATTTTGTTGTGTGTAGCAAACGTGAATGTATGATAACCAAAAAAAAGTAATTTTATAATCGCGATAGCGTATTATTAAAACCATATCGGTGTCAGGTTACACACTTAAAGATCACAATAACCTTTTTTCGACAATATTTTTGCTGAATTTATCTTTAGCACTTATATGTATGAATAGCATAAAGCGTGTTTCAAACCGTTAATTTAAACTAATTTTATCTTTTTAACGAGCGGAAAGTTCGACGAAAGGTAACACTGCTGCTGTTAGTGAATTAAATCAAGAGTAAGCAATTCCATAATAGCAAACTTAACAGATACGTCTTAACCTTGTCAGTAACAGTTCTTTTTCCTCCTATTTCTTAATTATTCCAAATGTGCCTTGCAATAATAGTTGAAATGCTGCGCAACATTGCCGTGATGTTCGTACAAGAGAAGTACATCGGCTTTTTCTTACTGCTAATCAATATCTAATGGCTTATAGTAAAAGAGAACACATGTAGTGTGGTACGGTTAATTTACATTTTTATTGAGCAACGGATCCATAACAAGAAAATTAATTCATTGCCTCTATCGCAATAGTTGACTTTCGTTGTTTATGACTTCATCCTGATCTCGGCGTCCTCTCGCGTCGCAAACAACAACAAATAGGACTAATTTGTAAGCTTTCGACCTTATCAACTGAATATTGATAGTCACATTTTAGATAAGGCCCTTTTATAAATGTGATGACGTGGGATCTTTCGCTATCTCAGACGCATTAACTCCGCGATAAATGTACCTATTAGCAGTTGAATATCTTTGAAATGACCGTCTATGAAATCGTATGTGCGCAGTCGGAAAAAATATATATAATCACATTTCAAACTTCGTACGTATATATTAAATTAAAGAGTTTTACGATATTTAACTTAATTAGATACAATATATATGTAATAACTGTTCTGCAAATAAAACCTCGTGTTTATAGGTTGGGGCACTTACAGAATTGTCAGTGTTATCAAGTATGTATATCCTTATGCTGTAGGTAAAAGCTTCGATTTCAAGATGCATTTCCTTACACTTTATGTTTCATAAGGGACCTCTAGCAAGTACAAGAACGTATTGGTATGATTATTCACTAGAATAAATTATCTAAACAGGTGTACTGTAGAAACAGTTATTCGAAATATGAATGTGCGCGCTTGGTCTTAACTAAAACTTTCACATCTAGAAAATAAATTAATTTTTTAGAAATTTGTTTTTGAAAATAATTGTAAGGATACTTACAACAATGACAATTATTATTAGTGTCCTACTGAGTTAGTAAACAACATATAAGTGTAAAGTAAAAATAAGATCGAAATAAAAGAATATTTTGTGAAAGCGGTGGACTCACACATAGTTTGTGTATAAGTGCAAGATAGATGGCACCATTACAGAAATTACCACGGTCGTTAGGCATGATTTTTTATTTTCACGTCCTTGATCGATTCATGGGCTCTTATTAATAACATAATTAATACCAACTAACTAGCTAAAACCAAAATTTCCATTTTAGGTGAAATATTTAAGTAACCAGCGTAATTTCAGGAATGGCATATGTACATATGTATATGGGAGTCCTCCGTCGTTTGCAGTAATTTTAGTCATTGTTGAATTGGAACGCAGTCGTTCCAGTTGTCAAAGTTAACGAACAGGAATTGTTTGAACAGATTTTACTTAAGTTATTTTCAAAAGGTTGATTTCAACTTATTTCGAGAATTCCAGTTTCTTGTTTTTTATTTATGACGTTGTTCTGAAAACGGCATTTGTTGAAATATACGTTTTTAGTAAGAGCTGTTTTAATTAAGTATGTTGAATCATATCATATACGGTGCATTTTGTACGTATTAATTATCGTCCATGGTGCTGAAAACTTCTAATGTTATGCTGGTTAAACGATAGTGATCTAGTGATTCTCCGTAATTACAAAAAGTAAATAATTAAAAGAATTAAACTATCTTTACAGAAACATTATTCTTTTATTTTTCTACATCTGTTCAGTTATGATATGTGTCTATTATTCATGTTTACAAAGTAAGGTAGTTACTCGGATTTCTTACTCCCTAAACAAACTTGAATTTCATTTGGAACAATAATAAATGGTTGTGGCCAAACGTAACTTTTGCTGATAATCTCATTTTCGTAAACGAATAAGTATTTAAAAGAAACAAGTAAGCAGGTAAGATATTCACTCTGAATAGGGTTTAGTCTACCTAATGTATAATAATATAACAAGTTAAAATAGGATTTTCCCGGATTACGGTGTTTACCTAAACAAAACTGTCTTCACTTTCAATGATAGTAGTTTACTTAGAAGACTTAGAGACAGATACCTATAAATCAATTTAGTGAAGACGTAAGCCATTTCAACATTTTGAAATTATTCAACAAAGTTCATGTAAAATTTCACATCAATCGATTGTTATTTAGTGCATTATAAATGAATTATAATGTAGTCATTACCGCATATCTCGCTTCAGGCAATGTGATTGCAACAGCACTATGTCTCCCTTATAATATCGATTTAGCTGTTTTCTAATACGTATGTATATTAAATACATGGCTATTTCAAAGCCAATCTAGCGAATGAACAGACAAATAACGTAAAACGAGCTAGAGAGTAAAGAAAATGTTGTACAGTTTAAACAAATTAACACGCGTGTGTGCCCAGTTGGGTCCACACAGATATGTGTTGCTAACACAACAATTTGTGTTACATTCACACATATATGTATATGTACCTACAGGAAAATCAAATCAAAATTGGAAATATTTTGGGGGAGGCGATCTACAGATTAGCATTCAATAAATTAGTCTCATTTTATCTACGATACTTTGCAAATGCACATACGTACTACATTACTCAAACGAGGCCTATTCATTGAATATCGAGCTAGAGGCCGCAACCGCTAAACTATTATATCGAATTTCTTCCATTTTTTGGTTGTCGGTCGAGAAACTACTCTTGAATTATTTAATTAATTCATATGTATATTTTTGGTGATAGGCTTATAATGCATTCTAAATTGTACTTTATAACACCAACGAGAAAATAAATATGTATATACATATGTATAAACTACTTACTGTCATTCTCACAAAGGCAACCTGATGAGATTTATAAAATCGAAACGCTTCGTTGCATGGTGATGAATGAATGATTATTAATTAATTTTAAGTATCATTTTCAATAATAGCCGCTACTACCAAGATTTCTCTTCAGCTTAGTATATGTATAAATATACAGTACTAATCTTGCACCTATGGTCGGGGCTCGGCTTAATCACGAGCATAATTAGTTCGATACCTCAAAAACCTTAACAATTAGAATAGTGTTTTTGCAGACTTTTTTGGAGAAGATTTCATACTCTACCAAAAATGTCCTAAAAGTTTTTTGATATCTTCTGGTATTAAGCCTACGTCTGCAAAGAAAGGGACAATTAGGGTTACTTTTGCGATATTTTCCTTTTTTGCGAATCCAGCATTAACCGTATAAGATATCAAGAAAACTTGTAAGACTTTTTTTGTAGAGCATGGAATCTTCTATAAAATATCGAGGAGAGCACTATTCTAGTGTTTATGGTTTTCACGTTCTCGAGCTAGTTTTGCTCGTGATTAAGCCAAGCACTGACCATAGGTGCATGATTTGTACAGTATATAAAATATACATAAATCTTGACTTCAATCGAAACAAAAACATTTGCCTCGTCTACTGGAACAGGTGTATTCCAATGTCATCCAGTTTACCGGCCTGTTTGTATGTCCCTGTTTATCCTCGTTACTGATGCGTATTTTACTGGACAATCCTAGTAGCAATGTGTAGTCTTACCGTAATGAGATAACAGTGTTCACAAAAACGTGTACAAAATTACCACTATATTGTGTCCAGTGTAATAAAATGTGTTTTACAAAGAAATACACATAAGAATGTGTAATATTTGACTAAATGTACGCATCTAGACGATGAATTAATGCAAAAAATTGAACATTTAGTCAGAAGCATTTACACATGGACATTTTTTGCTGGGCAATTTTGGAAAAGATACCTAAAAGAGACTCTATAATAAAATAACAGGAAAAGTGTTAGTGATAATCCGTCTACTATGCTATAACGTGTCACATGTGCATATATTTAGGCACTAAACCGGAACTGTATATGGTTTCTATAGACGAAATTAATATAATAAATGTGGTTCTACATACATCGCATATCTATAGTTGCAAATACAAAAATGTTTTTAGGTTGGCGAAGCACAGATTTTTCTATTTGCCTATTTTTTCTGTACTTCCGTTGTGCGTTCCTAAGCTATATTGCTGCTGTATGCTGTCAAATAGAGTTCTTTCGTTGATAGTAGTGTTTATTACATATGGTGTGGATTATGTCATTCTCAGGAATTATGTAATTTGTGATTGTTATTATCGATATGTGTTGGTTAATTGAATTTCACACAAACTTAAGTACTTATCTTGGAAACTGTAAGTGACAGGCTAAAAATTTATCAATGTATTCTGTTCAGTTTCATTCAGTCTACACTATATTATAATTATGGCACTCAAACCACTTACACCCTTCTATTATGAGAGTGTGTAGTACTAGTGTACATATCGCAATAATTAGGAACCAGAAAATATATTTGTTAAATACCAATACATTTTAGTAAATTCCATTTCAAGATGAAATCTAAAACAAACGATATATCGAAAATCGCTATTTATATTCAATAATAAATCAGGAGATGTGATTTTAAACTGTGTGGTTTAAAGTATACAGGAAGTTGATGATATTCAGAAGGAACTGAGAACAAGTACTCCGTATAAAATTAAACAAGCTGACATTTCTAAAAACAAACGAAGACGAAAACAAAAGACACCATATATGAAATAAAATATAAAGTGTGCAATAAAAAAATTCAACGTTCACAAAGTTATAGTTTGGAATACCTGTTTATTTCAAAATAATTACAAATGTAATTTGATTTAATCATTCTGTATATCCTTATGAAACGATTTTATAGAATATTGTTTTGTTGGCAATTGCACTGCAAATCCGAAATAAAGCAATTAAACATTTATTAGTGCTTCTAAGATATCGATATTAGAGAAAATTAATCGAAGAATCTCTGATCGCTCATGACGGCGTGTCTTTGACAATAAGGCAAGATACATTTTGACGTAGCTGTGTCCGCATTACATCAATTTGCGACACAGACGTCTATCTAGATTTTGAACCCAATAAGCATATTCAGATTAGAAGAACCTAGCAGCTTCTGGATTTTCCAAATAACAAGCTATGACTAACGAAATCAAGACAATATTCGATCAAACTTACCACAGCTAGAGGAGCTGCTTCCTTGAAGATGAGGATGTCTAGAAATCACTTGGCTTCGTATTGAAAGAGAGTGCAAGGACCTTTCAAAACATATTCTTCTGTTGTAGTGTATACTTATTTATCTCCACATACTTATGATCTGTCTTGTGTGTAATATATTATTGCAAAATAAATATAAATAGATCAAAAACCTATCAACTTATAAATTAGATGTGTTTCAAACTTGAAATCATAAATTCTGTTGTAAATGATTTGTAGAATTATAAAGTAAAATTAATCAGAAAAAAGTAATACTTAAAATTAGGTTCGAAATAGAGAAATTGCCAAAGCTGCTAAATTAAAATTTTTGAAGTACATACAATAATTTAGTGATACTTATCATTATTACTCGATATCTTTTTTTAACTAAGACCTTGCTAAACGCAGTGAACAATAAATTAATAACAATAACAATACAATTTGTGAGAAATAACGATAGCATGTTTCTTTTTTATTTATATCTAGAAGGCCTATGTTTATGTATACATATTATTAATAGTATTATAAAAGCAACGTCATTTTATAGTATTTAATGGTAACACTTATTGCTACCAACGGCTTTTATTATAATTATATACAGTATGCATTTATAACGACTTACATTGTCACACTCGACGTTGTAACGTATTTTTGAATCATTCTATATCTAGACATAAAACTTTCATCTTCTAGACGTATAATACTTGTCTGGAAATATATTCCATCTTCGTAGTTACCTTCCTGGTACTCAATGGATTGTAGGCGTGAAATGGTAAGGGTAGGTGCTGGTTCCTGTTATTTAACACTGTACATCGGATTACTATCTACCTCAAACACCTGAAACTTGAACATCTGTGTTAAGGATTGTTTAGTTAGTAAAGAATATAGCTACAAATACTTTTTATGAGTATTTTACAACGTTTGTATCTTCAGTATTGAATTCTGCAGTCAGGTGTGTATAGCCGTAGTAGGATGCACTAGTAAAATCAACACTCCTTAGAAATGGTATGCTTTTCATAAACAACCTTTTCAGTGGAGCGTTAGATAAGGAAAATAATTGTGAAAAGTGTATTTATTTGCACTAATTTTACAGTGTCATGGCTATACAATATATACACAGTACAAAAGTAAATTAAGCACAGAATAAAGTCAAACAAATACACAAATATATCGTCACTAATATAAGTAGTTTCTTCAGTAGCAAAAGGTGGGTAAGGAATATTAGAAGGTCATATATTTTAACTGGGAAATATATAATTTGCGTAAAATGTTTAATAAACCGTTACGTTGTCTGTGTACAAATGATGAAACACTTAAACTAGTTGTATTTCTTTATTAAAAATGAACAGAGAATCTAAAAATATGTATGAAAATAAGCATTATTTGTTATCTGTAAAATTGATGTAGCCCACAATAACTGTACTATTTACGTCAGCGTATTAATTTTGGCATTGGATTGCTAAAATAGTATACTAAAAATTATTTAAAAAAACACAATAAATAGGAACCACTGAGGTAGAATAATTACAATTTATAATTATTATTATGCCATCCTGTTTAGAGTTTTTATTGTTTACATCCCGTGATATATTTTTAAAAATAATTTTTAATTTAAATAAAACCTTGATTTTTCAAGTTTTGTGTTTATATAAAAGGTACGATTATAATATAACTAACGCATTGGTATATTAATTATACGGAACGGGTTTGGTATATGTAATTAGATTGTAAATTGTTGCACCTAGCACTTATATAAATTATTATGTATCTGGATATAATTAGACAATGGCATCCGTGCAATTTCACATTAATTAGAACAAATTATAATACCTGTATATATGTGGTTGTCTGTGGTAGTGTTACTTAATTTCATATAATGGACATTTCCATTTCATTGAAAGCTTAATAGTGTTAATCTACATACACACAAGCATCAATAATACGTTATAAATACCTATTTATATTTCTGAAATCACAAGGTCGACAATATGATGTTGATGTAAATTAATGGATATTCTGTTGTTTAATTTATTATAATAAATTAAACTCTTCTGCTGGGTTTGGATTTCCTCTCAGCATCTAATGTACAAAAATTAAACAGTAACATGTAACAACCTGGTCACCTAGTATTGAAAGCTTTTAATCGGTTGATCAGTGAGTTTAATGTGCTGCTATATACGGTAATCCCTCTGTGCAATTGTTTTGAATTTAATAAAAAGATTAAAAATATTGAATTACTAGAGAGTGAGTTCAGTTCGTTGATCTACCTGCAGGACTTGTTGATTTAAAAGAGCTTGAATCTGCAACTTGTCCAATAATATATTCTTAGAGACGTTTTCGTTGTTTTTCATTCTACAAAATTGTTTCGATTGTTTTTTCGATAGATTAAATAATCTGTTCAATAACATTATTATAAAAAAGTGTAAAAAGTTAATTATTAAGATTAAGCTTCTTTAAAAATTGGCAGATACAGGAACCAATCGAGTACATGCCCAACATGATGTCCAGCATAATATGGTAGGTCATAACATGTAAATTCACAGTCTCCTTTTTTCTATTACTGGTGATAAACTCAACATTACAAAAAATATGGTCGAATAATACTTTTGAGCCGAATTCTAACAATAAACTAGTCAGGAAATCTAATTATTATAAGAGTTTGAAAGAATCTACGTTCTTTTGTAAAAATTTGGGACACTTACTGGTTATTTATTTTCTTCATACTCCTCTTTATTAGAAACAGTTAGGAAAAGGTCTTCAAACAGAACTAAACTTCAGAAAGATTTAATGTTCTGGGAGGTGTATGCGAAGTTCCATCGGCAACCCTAAAGCAAAACTTTTGGAAAAATTCAGCAAGATTAGAAAGATGGAAAATTGAAACTGAATTCTTGTGCAAACAATTTACGTATATTCTAGTAGCGTTCCTAGTGCTCCTCTAGTGGTTCTCATCTTTCAAGTAATTTTCATGCTGCTTTCCGTGTATCTTCCATCATAATACATTTTATTTATTTATTTATTTAAACTTCTGGCATTCTTTTGCTCTAGTCTTTCTTGTAAATAATTGAAAATTTATTTTTACAACGAGTTTTTTATGCTTGATATGTATCCGTTTTAGTGACAGAGCCAGGCGAGTTATAATCTTATGTTGTACTCCCACATAGTTCTTTCTAACCTCCTGTCACTCTTGAAAAGGAGGATTCTGCGATGCTCTTCAGCGAAGAGGAAAATGGGTGGTACTCTCGGTATAACCTGTGCTGCTCTAGTAGACATGGTTCTGTATCCGCTTATTAAGTACACTGTAAAAAATAGCAGTAAAATTACATAGATAAACATCCAAACATTACAGTGAAAATACTCGTACAAAATAATAACATGAAGATATACATATATATTCACTGTTAAATTACAATGGATTGACAAAAAAACGTAAAATATGTAGTATTACGATAACGTTATATGTAGCAACACAGTATTACTTTGTGCATTACAAAGGTGTAATGAATCTTACTGTTTGGTTTGCTTTATCACCCTGATATATGTACATTGTAAATCTCCAAACAGTAATTGTAAATTTATTATTTTATTTTTGCCCGCGGTTGTAAAAAAAATGCAAGTCAAGCAGAAACATGCAAGGCATCAGCTGCGAGGTGAATATTGGGTACACTGCAATATAAATGCACTCTGGATACTAGCGTCCATGTGTGCAGTTGTGTTATATGAATTAGAAGGCGGCATAAATGGATGTATCGTCAGCTTAGAAAGTTTTTGATTTTATAATAATATATTGTTATAATTAATGAAAATGCTGTTGCTTTTAGATTTATTAGCATCACAGAATATCGAACTATAGACACATGCATATATGTAGATGTAATTTATTATTTATATCGGAATAGTAACTAGCATTTTTGCATAAATATAGGTACATATATACTGCTTAATTGAATGAGTATTTGTAACATTACACCACTATTTAATTAATATACTAGCATGATTTGTAATGTTACAAATACAAACTGTGTAACTAAAGTCATGATTTGTAAAATCGCATATTCCGCTTGGTTATTTACTAATGGAATAGAAAAATTACATCAGAGAGTAATTTTACTATGATAATCGTGGGTAACAAAGTTGCCCGCGATTATCGATGTAAATTCGCATAGAAATTTTTTTCAGTGTAGTATAAGCAGTATTCTTCGCTCGCGGCTTTCAAGCGCTTCTCGGTGTTTTTTTTTACTGTCTAGCACGGAGGCTCAAGCTGGAATTGCGTATAAGATTTGGGATTCTATGGCCTTATGCAGGATGTGTATCTGCTTACTATTGGGATCCGTTATGTTGGGTAGCACTCTTAGCAAAATTTTAGTCTAGCATTATTATTTGTTTTACGAGTAACCTCTTTTTCTAACACAACGAACTTAACATCTGCGCGCCTGTAAGGGCCCTAAGGATAATTGCTTCGATTTTGTCTGGTGCCGGTTGTAAGTTATTCGCTTCCATCCATTTAGCGATGCTTTTAATGATTCGTTGGCCTTAAAAGTGTCTTTAATATTAGAACATTTAATGCACGAATAATTATTATTATCACTTAAATTTCGTTGCTTAACTTTTTCCAACATAGTTTAGCACCAGTGTAGCATTACAGAAAATTAGTATTTGCTTGATGGGTAGAACTGTTTTTACGAGTATGTACCCACTGGTTTTTAATATTGACTACATATGCTTCGATGCAGGGGCATTATACACTAAAAATTAGTCTCTTATAATTAATCCGAAAACTATAACAGTTACAAGTTATCATTAACTAGCATTAGATTAGATATGTCAATATCATACGTTAAACTGTCTAACACCGTCAACCTCTTCGGCACGACCAGAAAGCAAGGCGAAGAGATGAGAAAGCAATATATATAATTGAAGAACCAACATTTTTCATCGACGGTTATAATATACCTAATAGAAGTAGGTAGATGATGTTCGATTTCTCGTAGTTAGATTTTGTTATACTATTTTACTTATTTTTGTACATATTTTACAGGCTTTAGATTTTAATCACTACAGTCATAACATTGACATTAAATGACAGAGTAATATACAAATATGGTTGATGTTATTATAACTCGAATACATGATGGTAGGTACGTAATATTTTCCAAATTAAATTAAAGAAAGTATAAGCATTACATCAGGAACTATTTAAATATCGACATAATAGCTAATACTATCTCGGATGTATGTGAAATTAAATACTTTATCCAGCAAATTAAATCTTTCATCGTCTGTTCTGTCTATTTTATCCTTTATATTTACTTACCTTAAAAAGTGTCGATTTTTACTATGTCTACACCCCCTGCGGTGTCCGTAGATCGGGAGACAGTATTTTCCTACATGACCCTTGTACCCTATCTCCTCTCATCTAGCCGTACGTTCCCGCACGGCCTCACCATTTGAACTTGGAAGAATAGGCAGATAACCTTTCTTTATATATTTTGTAAACTGATTTGTCTTCTTCACAAGGGAACTTGAACTGTTCTTTTTTATCTATACCATTTTTTACGTTTCCTGCTCTCACTGTGTTTATTCAAAACTCTTTATTGTGTTTTCAAATCTTTTTATGGTTAGATCTCTTTACATCCTTTCATAGTTACATGGACTGGTGAATGTGGTTAATATTTTCAACCATTTTGTATGTAGTTGTGTTACTTAGAAAATATTAGTAATTACATAACTTATTTACTAACAGTTATCTCTATATTAAAAAATATGTATAAAAAAACTGCTTCGTATATTTGGTAGTAATTAGTTTTTGTCAAGATGATTTATATACATCATTGCTCTTATAATTAGAATATGATATCAGCAGAGAATAAGATGAATTAGTATAATGGAGATCATCACTACATTCGTTCATTTTATCCTCATGGTATTAACATTGTAACAGCTCTTATTGCCCCTTCAACTTAGAATATAAAATTCAATCTTAAATTAAACAAATAATATATACAAATAATAAAACAAATTCACGTAAACCAGTATACGCTTGCATTGAGTAGTTACTATTCTTGACGTAAATTGTTACTTGTTTCAAATATATTTTTTTAAATATCATGTTTCATGCCAAATTACGATATTAAAAAAAACAACTTGTTTTCAACAATTGCGCTATATGTACACGCAGAGAAATATTATCTTGAGTTAAAACAGACTGTTTCAGTTCAAAACTATCCCGTATTTGTATATCCGCAAAACTATACAGTGTTATCACAAGAATATTATTTTCTAAGGAAATTGTTTTGACGCAAAACAACATTGTTTTAATGTAAGAATATAATGGATTTGTAAGACTTCCGTATGTCGACCACTGAATTGACAATTTATAGGCAATTTAACGGAAAGTACAGGTTTATTATTGAGTCCAAAACGGCCTCCTTTTTCTTGCGGAGATTAGTCTAAGATAGTCTAAGTAAATTTAATATAAGACAAAAGAAGATATGTTTTTAGTCACTTATTAATTGTATTAAGAGATACTGCAAAATA
>CM043017.1:52094406-52143127 GCA_023690525.1 Holotrichia oblita | reverse complement strand
ATCCTGTATATCTTACTTTAGAGTTCAAATGTCAGTCTAATTGAATCTTCATTTCCCAAAAATGGCAGCAAGAAATAGATGTCGTTATTATACAAGATTACAATATGTTCATATTTTTTTATTTATATTCTTTTTCTTCTTATTAGCTTTATTATTTTCCTATTATCTATTTTACGTATTTTTCTATTTTGATTATCAGAATGCTATTACATGTTATACGTAGGTAACTACTATTATGAAATAATTACCTACATTTAGCAATCTATTTTGTCTACTTTTAACTGTTACCTTGAACTCAATTTGTCGTATTTCATAAGAAATCCATCATATATATTTTATAGGACGCTAGCTACAAAATATATATTTTATGTTAGTTGTAGGTATAATTTCCTTTTAATGAACAAATAAAAAGCTCTCGACTGTAAAATTAAACTTCTCTGCTAAGTCTGTCGATGTGATTTCACTGTTTTTTCTCTTTTTATTAGATTTATATACTTCAAAGTCGCAAAAGCAATCTATAACAAACTTCAAATTAATATATTATATGTTATCAATTGGAATATACAAATTGCAAATGCATATAACGCATGCAATGGTATCATACCAAATTTGTAAATTTCTATATTTTAATTTATGCAAGATATATTTATCAAAAGAAGCAGGTAAATAAAATTGCAAGGTCGTATTGTATATTAATACCAGTGCGACAGATAGACATGTGCGGGTAGCGCGCGGCGGGACACCTTACTCTTGCCATGCGGGGGTATCGTCACTGTCCCAGTTCTTTTTTCTTTGAGTGTACATACTGGTTGGTCGGTTTAGACAAGCAGGATTGACCAATTAAGTCTTTATTAATTTTCTAAAATGCGTCAGGTAGAGATGATGGTTTTCGTTGAAACATTTTAATTAAAAACATTTCTAATGGACATCCAGAAATAGCTACTATCCATTTGTTGGCGACATTCTTATACCACCATGCAAATGAAATGCATATGAATCAATTAGTACTTTGATTAATATGTATAATTCATTACGTACGTGTGCATATAGGACATATCGTGATATTTGCTTATGTAAATACTTGAACTCTATCAAAGCACTTAATCCATTTAAGTAATCCAACATATGAAATGAATTCGATATAATTGAATTATTTTCGGAATAATTTACTTAAATGGAAGATAGAGGGGAATGCCTGCGAATATTTCATTAGTTTATAATTTTTGTATTTAATGAAAAGAGCGACATAATTAGAGTGCATTATTTGAACTTTTTGGTGAATTCAGATAAAACTGCAGTAAAATGCAGATGAAAACTATTTTCAATTAGTATTGTTTTTTAAATCATGTATAGAAACTGTATGAAATGATCTTGTGTGATCAATTCACTATGAAATCTATTATTGATTTTTGAGAACTGTCTACGCTACAGTATTTATGAGCATGATATCTTTAAAATGTTGTATAATATCTTTTAGTAGAAGCTGCTACAACAATAAGGTATGATTCAAATCCAAAAATTGCTTGCTATTATTTGTAACATGTTTACCTCTCCATATACCGAAGATATCGAAACATTTACAAAGGAAAATTAAATAAAACTCATATGACTTGCAAATGTTGAGTCAGTGTGCTCTACCCAATGCATACGAATAGATAAAACTATGAAAACCATACATGTTTTGGACAAAATTGGAATAGTACGTTTTTAATTCAATATATATATAAATGTAAAATGCAGACGAGTGTACCTTCCTGGTATACTGGTTATTGGTATTGCCAAAATTGATGGTTTCTATATGAACTGAATACTTTTACAGGCTCCATTATAGAACGAGTTGTTGTGTACTCTGTTCAAGAGCTTCAGAAAATGATCTAACGTATCGCGTTCCTGTAGGCATGTATCGAAAGTGTCTTAATATATCTGATATTGGCATAAAATTCTCCTCTAGGCATTTTATTTTTAATTTTGCGTTATGGACCACAGATCTGGAAAGAATTAGAATCTTACATTTTTAACTTCCCTTTCTTGTAACTGTTTCATTTTCGAACTACAGTATGTTACTCGCATTAATTAAACCTCAATAATACAAATAAATTACGACGCTGCTACAGCAACCGTAAGTCACATTTGTAATGTAATATATCATATATCTACACGAGAATTAACTATATACTTAAAAGAGGTTGTATATAATTGAAACCATACATACATATATGTATCTTTATCATATATCAACATATCTTTGTGCCGTGTTATAACTCAAAAAGATAATATTTGTGTAATGTGCATGTTAGTACACATTGCTTTACCAGTAACACTTGAATTTGGTATCATTTGGAGACAGTTTTCCGAAAACCATGCTTTTATAATACCTACCTATCGTATCTAAAAATGTGTGAATTTTTTAAAGGTAAACATTCTAATTATGAGAGTAGCGATTTATATGTTTTAAAACATTGTGTTTATATTTCAAAACTAATTAATTTTGAAGTCATACATTTTACTTATTAACTTTAACCTAAGTAAATATTCATTTTAATACACATAAATGCTTGATAGCAAGAAAACGTTATTTTTATAGCGAATTAATCTTAAGTTTGTTCAAATATGAACTTATGCTGTATTCAAAATAATGCAGGAACATTCAAATTGAGCATTTACGCGAATTGTTTGTGAGCACTTAGCTGACATGTCCCATAAGCATATACATATACAGTACTGTGCATAAGAAAGTAGCACTTGTGCCGAGAAATGGATACAGTACACTCGGTTGATTTAAAATCGACTCACCCGGCAAGCGACGTAGACCTAACGTCGCACACAGTAACTTTCAACATTTAACTGGATGTTTGTAGTAATAAAGCAATTTGCTTATCAGCAGGTAAAATAGCTACGTAATGTGAAATGAATGGGAAGATTGCTGCAGAAATATATTCTTTTTCAGATACTTTTAATACCTGCGTTATTACGTAGTATAGTGTTTGCCTACACCCATTACCATTAATGACATATAAACGTAAATAAAATAATAATACAAATCAATTTTAGAACCATAAGAAAAATTATTTATCGGAGCAGATAGACAGGAATCTATGTTCATCTTAAGTTTGTTTCGTTAAAAACACTGATTTTATTCGAGAATTTATAACAAAACACACAGTAAACAAATAATAATTTATTTCAAATAATAGAGAAGGTAAACGAAAAGGCAGTCAAACCGAAAACAAATTAATACACAGAAAAAACTTTTGAATTATTATTGGTTCTGAAGGACATTTTCTGCACCATCATGCGAACATTCATTCTATAAAGTATATGTAATAGGGTGAATCGAAAAACGCGTTTTTTTCTGCAATACAATTCTAATAACACGGAAAACTTGCGCATAGGCGTCATTATAAAGAAAAAAATATTTAAACATTTTTTTTTCAAAATTTGAAATCGGGCAGAAGGCCTAAAGTTACCAAAAAAAGTCAAAATCCCTGTAAAAATGCAAAAATTACATAAAAATTTTTTGTTGTAATAGTGAAAAAAGTGTTTTTAAGAGTGTCCTTAATGCATACAAAAAGTAATTAGACCCATTCTTGTTTTACTGAATTCGCGCAAAAGACCTAAAGTTGCGAGCAGGGTTGCCGCCCTGAAAATATTATGTTGGCTATGATAATGGATGAGAGACCACACATTAGAGAACTTGGCTACAGGAGGATCCTTAAATCCAGAAATGAGCCATCGGCTGAAGGTTACGTAAGAGACTTCAAAATACCTTCAATAAATTTTAGTGCAAACGACTATACCGAAGTAATTGATTGGTTAATCTGCAAGTTAACACCGCCACCACTACTGTCCAAGATGCCAACTGAACACATAGCTTCTTTGTTGAAAGGCAAAGCGCTATCAGCGTTTAAGTACCTGAAATTTCCATGCCACACCCAGTCAGTTGACAGGTATGTAAAACTGGTTACAGAGAAGTACCTGAAATATGCCACACCCAAAACTGGTTACAGAAAAAGAAAAAGTGCGGGCATGTAAATCGAGATGGTTATATTAGAGCTAGTTTAAAATCAAGACAGCTGATGCCCACATTTAATAAAAAGTCAGAATTCAAAGGGGCTTCTACGTAAATAATCTTTTGCCTACAACGAACATATGCATTGTACAAAGTAAATAGTTACTGTAAATATTGTAAATAAAATTCACCCTGGTTGGTTGGTTGCGTAGGGTGGATGTGAAAATCACTTGTTAGAGTCTTATTACAAACCTAATGTGTTAAATAAACACTCATCAGATATGGAAAACGGCGTTTTTACGGGACTATAACTTAACTTATACTATAATTTAGACCTTTTGCACGAATACAGTTAAGAAATAACAGGTCGGAACGTATTTTTTCTGGATTGGGAAAACTATTTTGAATGGTTTTTACACTATTACAAATTAAAAGTAAAACTTTTATGGGTTTTGGCACATGTTTAAAAATCGTCGAAAATCAAATATCGTTTTTTTTGCGATACAACCCGCAACTTTAGATCTTTTGCGCGAATTCAGTAAAACAAGTATGGGTCTAATAATTTTTTGTATGCGTTAAGGACACTCTTAAAAACACTTTTTTCACTATTACAACAAAAAATGTATTTTTTGTAATTTTTGCATTTTTTTTTGAAATTTGCCGGTATTTTGACTTTTTTGGTAACTTTAGGCCTTCTGCGCGATTTCAAATTTTGAAAAAATTTTTTTAAAATATTTTTTCATTTACAATGACGCATATGCACAAGTTTTCCGCGTTATTAGAATTGTATTGCAGAAAAAACGCGCTTTTCGATCCACTCTAATATGTAATAGACTTTTATATCTTGCCCCCATACATATTCATATTCATGTAATTTCTTAATTACATAAATACTTAGAATTATAGTGAAATTGTATGCGATAGCGATTTAACTATACATATGTTAAGCTCGCATTAAGCTATCGGTTTAGGAATTTATAAATGATCCCTTGCATATGAAACTGGATTTAATGGAAAAATATATTGTATATACATAGATAGTAATTTACATACGTAGTAATTTACATACAGTTGACTATTACTGCTTTGCATTCGGAGGCCGCAATAAAGCATACTTTTAACGGGTTTTATGGCAGTTTGAGTCGATTCTAAATCAACCGAGTGTACATGAATTCATTTTGCAAGCACTGCTACTATATACGTTATATTACTAATATTATAATCCTCTTCTTAGAATGTTTTGTTTCGATGTTCTTACGATATCGGTTATACATATATTGCTCTACGCCTGGTTTTTCCCCGAATTGTTTTTAAGAGAAGAGAGTTTATATTTCAGTGCAATGTGTTTCTATTAGTGTATCTCAAGCAGTGGAAACGTCCAAGTTGCAGTAATATTCATTAATTCATTTATAGTATATTTGTAGATTTATTCTCTGTTACCTCAATAAAATAAAGAGCTTTCACTTTTCATTTACACATAAAAAGTCAATAGCAAAATGTTGTGAGAAAATGGGTCGAATTACAACAATAGAAAATCGTTATAAAGTAATATTCATGCACCATGAAAGTATCAGCCAAGTTAAAATTGCTACTAAAGTCAAGTGCTCTCGTGGTTCAATTCAAAAAATTATAAGAAAATATGAAGAAACTGGTACAGTTGGGGACAAGAGAAAATCCGCACGTTTAAGAAAGCTTCGTACACAAGATGAACGATACCTTAAACTTCTATCACTACGGAAAAGTACTAGAAGTACAGGAACAAAAGTTCATCCGTCAACTGTTCGACGATGCTTACTCAGACAAGGACATACAGGTCGTATTACAGCACGAAAGCCGTTTCTTCGTAAAGGGAATAAATTGAAAGATTAGTATATGCACGCAATCACCAACACTGGAATGAATATCAGTGGAGTAAGGTTCTTTGAACTGACGAACTGGAGAAAGATACATCCAACAATGCTTACAACCAAGAATGAAATATGGAGGTGATAACGTGCAATTAGCTCCATTTTGGCGCTAATTGCGTTTGATCACCTATTAGCTAGAGTTTTACCAATGTTACTGTTTCAAATGAGTTTTTTATACAAGTGCGTTGACTATATTGTCTGTGCTTTGCGAGAAGAATACATTCAATTAATATTAGATACTTTCAATGCTTTTCATTCGAAGATCCCATTTTCAGTGGAAAAAGAAAACAACCAAAGTGTTCCATTTCTAGACACAAAGGTCATCAAGAATGGCAACTCTGTTATATTAGATTGGTACAAGAAACCTATGTCGTCAGGTAGATTTTTGAACTATGATTCAAGCCATCCTAAAAATAAAAAATTCACACGGTTAGCGCGACGACAAATGGGTTACTCACTTCAGTGAGGTTGATCGATAATAACTTTCAAACCACGTATCTAATTTTGCTGATTACATATATAATCTCTATCTTGTAAGTAGAATTCTTTCAAACACTTTGGTTTGTTTGTTGACGATTTATTTATAATTGCAGTAGATTCCTAATGAGGTTATTAAAATAATACGTCGCAAATTGCTTTTTGGATATAATTTCACTTTGCTATGGGAGATTTTAATATAGTTCAGACAATTATTTCATAACATGTTAACAATTAATACTTGCAACCGCAACCTCTTGATTGGAGGTTGCGGTATCCCGTTACAAGTAGAATCATCTATTAAAACAATAAACACATCAAGTTCATGAAAGCAATCATTTATTCAGCAATAGGATTTATGTTAGACTATATAATTAATTTTTGCATCATTTAAACAGTTGATTATTTATCAAAGTTTACGATGATATAAAGGCAATTAATGGAAAATTTTGTAATAAATATGAAAAACGATGTAAAATGCATTACATATTTCCGGTATATAATAGATTATACAGATATTCTAGATAAAAAATGAGTAATTTGTAATATATATACGTATAACATTATCGATACATGCTTAAATCTAGTCGTTGATATTTACTTTAGTTTATGAATAACTAGGAGACATCTCATACTTTGTCTTAAATTAAACTAATAGTGGTAGGGAGTACGAGTAAGAGTGTGCAGCAGCAGAAGTATGAAACTGTATACCGTACTTTCTATTCCGTGTATAATCTCTACACTTTTTAATAATATCTTACTGCATAAAACTGTAAATAGCAAAAACATAATAGACCTCGATCTGCTAAATCCCGTCTGACCGAATATTGACAGGAACGGCGGCATCCCATCCATCAATTTCTGTCCAATGGAACCTCTCTTGTAGTCAATGGGCTGGAAGACCTCGTCAGAAGTGTGAATCATTCACCGGCTCATCTGCAAGTCAGATCAGCGAGTGCGGTGATTCTTCAGCGGACTCAAGGGCCATCAGATACTCCAGATGGCGCTCGCATCTTTGTTCACGGCTCGTTTGTTTACTCGTGCAAGAGTTTGCCGAGGGTCTCGATGTGCAAAATTTTTATGTTCCAGTAAAAACTCGAAGTGAAAGGAAACGTTTAGTTGCAGTAGCAGTCCCGTATTTAATAGAAATGTTTTATGTAAGATATCGTGTTTAAGATCTCAAAGACAAAATGCGCGATATGTGATATACATTCTTTAAAAAGTTTAAACGTTTAATGATATAGATTTAATTTATTTCTTATACTAGTGTAGATTGCGTTTATAATAGTACAGTAACACAAATTGATGGTTAAATATAAAATACATACATATATAACTAAAAATAAAAGACTACCAAACATATGTGCATCTACATATATACTTATTATCATATTTTATATTGAAAGGAATCGTTTATTGCTGTTCACTAAATTCTTTATGTAAAGTGATATACATAAATTTTATAATTTCAAATTAAAGATCTTAAGAGATCAAGTCAAATCCAAGTTTTGTTAAGCTAAGAATTGCAAATATCTGGACAATTACAAACCCTTAAGTAATATTAGTATTAAAACTATTCGATTGAAAAAGAGATTCCATTTCGATAATGCAATACATACAAAGATAAAAAGATAGGTACTATGGAAACACTTTGGACAATCTGGGATGGTTGGGATTGACAAGTGGAGATTCCCGTACCTCTGAAGCATCCTCAGATAATTTACGATTATTTTGTCACTTCTTCTCTATGCTTATCTAACCAATGTGTGTCGAAGTTTTCTTTTGATGATTTACTTCCGCGTTTAATATAATGTAAAGTCTGGTGCTGCAAGTTCGGCTAACATATACACTGTCGGCCTCGAGAGAACTTGAATCCTACTAGTAATGTAAAATATCGACACAGTTGCTACAGCGTTATACTTATATATACATATGAACAGCTAGTACGACGTACGAGACAAGGAGCCAGTGTTTACTGGTATCGCTTTGATGTTTGACGGAGGTTGCATGTTGTCGAAGGAAAAGCATGGCGCATAAATTGCGTGAAAAATGCGACACATTAAGTAAAGGAATTACCATTGTGTATTTAATTAATCATTGCGCAATGTCTTGGATGTGTTATTACATTGTATTAAAGATACCAAGATAATGAGTCTAATAATAATAGATTTCAAAAATAGGAGAAAATATTACTGTAAATTAAATTTTAAATTCCAACAAAGGATATTTTTAAAGTAAGATTTGAATAACGCCAACATAAAATATTTTAATACGATATGAATATCCAACTAGCACTAACTGCAAACCAACGTAGCGCCAGATGTATTATATATTTTTGGAATTGTTTTCCAGTCTGTTTCCATTTTTGAGGAAATCTGCAGGGTGTTCTATATAAAAAAGCACAAGTTATATTCAAAAAACGAAAAACATAAATCAAAATAACCTTTTTGTCATCGGATGTAACTTAGAAAAGTACTTTAAGGATATCGAAACTGTTTTTTGATAGCACTCAAAAAAAGCGAGATATAGAGCTGAACTGGACTAGACTAGAAAAACCGCCTGTAGTTCGAAAACGGTAAGAGAAAGCAGAAACCGGTTTGCGGTTTCTTTTCGAAAGAAATTAAACTATAACTTTAATGTGGCTACCCAGAATGCTCGCCCCTATGTTCACACATGTTGAACATCACGATGTTGAAAATCTATTAATTGCAATCACAATGGTTTGTTTGCTGCCCAAGAGTGCATATTATACTTGCTTACATTTGCGGTATTTTTAAATCTAGCTTCTTTGCTAAATAATACGAAATTTAAAAAATTTCGTTCTTCGTAAAGTTTTTGGTGTTATTATTTACAAGGCAATTCCTTGTAAATGATCATTTTGAAATAATTCGTGATGTATAATTATATGACACCCGCCAAACTTTTGATCCACCAACATTCGATTAACCATACAACGATTAACCAAACAATTAATATTGCATGTAAGCAAAAATCTTTCGAGAAACATTGCCAATATTGGGATGTTTTCACTCAAGATATCGCGGCGCATACGCCCTGAAGAGACGATTTCTATCCTCCGCAACTACGACTATCATGTTCATTTTTTCCTGCAGTTAGTCAAGTTCATTTCTATTTAACATATGTATTAGACAATTAACTTAAAGAAAAGACAAACTATTCCATGGCAATTTGATGTTACAATAGACAAACTAATTATGGTTTTATAATAAATAAAAATAAATATTATCAAACTAAAATTAAAGGCAAAAATTAATTGCCAACAGGACTAAACTTGAAAAATAAATATATTTTATTCCACTGCGATTATTACTGAGAATACGAGTAAATTAGATTTTCACATTTTCCAAACAATCTGTATATTAATGTATTTCTTTTTAAAGTTATATTGTATTAAAATTTAGATAATGGAGCAACTTAGGAACATTGTTTTGTTGTAGGACCGTTGCTACATAGCAAATAGCAATAACGCCTTAATTTTTAAAAATTGTCTCATCATGTTTTATATATTTTTAACTAAACTTTTAACCACTAATTATTTAAAATATGTGAAAGGAAAAATGTGTAAAAATATCTAAAACTATGTAAAAATATGTACCTAAAAATGTGTAAAAATAAGTAAAAATGTGTAAAAATATGTAAAAATATGTGAAAATATGTAAAAATATGTAAAAGTATGTAAAAATGTGTAAAAATATGTAGATGTTAAATTAAAAGAAAAAAATTTGGTCTGTACCACTCATACCGATCATCCTGTATAGTTATACATATATGTATATATATTTTTATAAGGTAGCTTATATTACGAGCTATAAATTTTGTTAATAACAATTTTTTGATATTGTTAGCAATAGAAAAGCAGTAGCTCGGTGCGTTAGCTGGGACAATCTGTATACAGGGTGGTCCATTTAAAGTGTAACACTGCAATATCTTCCAAACAATTAGTGTTACGAAGAAAAGTGTTAGACAAAAGTTTAACTATATGAAGGGGCGCATTCGATGGCGCTACTGTTGTCACTACAAAGAAAGACACAAAGGTCATAGCAAGGTCAACTCTTTTTTTTCAAATAGCATATGGTATTTTTTTATGAAATTATAAAGGAGCAATAAGTTGTGAATAGAAAAATAGTAAACCTCATGTGACCTCAAATTAATATTAATCGAGATATTTTGAAAAAATGAGGGCATAATAAAAGTCAGTGCAGCAATGTTTTTCCTTCGTTAAATGTAAAAGTAGAAAATAAATGTTAATAGTAGCTACAATTTGTTTACATAAGGTAAATAGTGGAAGAAAGCAGACGGCTATCGAATTAGATGTTCAAATTGGCGGCCACCAGCCCCAATGCACTTTTGTATTCGCGTAGAAGAATCGCTATATTTATTTTATTTGTCGGGTTAGTGGCCTAGTGGCTTGTACACTTGCCTCGTTGTCCGGCAGTACCGGGTTCGAACCCCGGTGCTTCCTTTGTTAGTTTGGTTTTCTGTAGTTTCCCAAATTCCCCGGCAAATGCGCAAAGGTGACATCTTAAGTCGGTCTACAGCCGCAGGAGTAATAATAACTTATGGCCAGCCGATGGCCCCTGTAATTGACGCAAGCTGTTGGGGGATGCTAAGGCATGGATTATTACTATTATTATTATTTTAAGTGTACAATATGGGCTTGTTGTATATGACACGGAACCAACAACACCAGAAAACATGCAGCAGAATATAAGACATGCATGTGCAGACATTTCTGTTACTGCGTGTGCACAGAGATTTTTCTGCGCGAATGCAAAAGTGCATTGAGGCGGGTGGCCGCCAATTTGAACATTTAATTCGATAGCCATCTGCTTTCTTCAACTATTTACCTTATGGACACAATTTGTAGCTACTATTAACATTTATTTTCTACGTTTACATTTAACAAGCGAAGGAAAAACATTTGCCGCACTGACTTTTATTATTTTCTCATTTTTGCGAAATATCTCGATTAATATTAATTTGAGGTCATATGTGGTTTACTATTTTTCTATTCACAACTTATTGCTCATTTAGAATTTGATAAAAAAAATACCATATTCTATTTGAAAAAAAGAGTTGACCTTGCTATGACCTTTCTGTATTTCTTTATAGTGACAACAGTAGCGCCATCGAATGAGCCCCTTCATATAGTTAAACTTTTGTCTAATACTTTTCTTCATAACACTAATTGTTTCGAAGATATTATAGTGTTACATTTTAAATGCACCACCCTGTATATAAATTGCAAATGTTTTGAATATTTACCATTTACTTGAGATTGCACTTTTGTGTGCCAATATTAGACTTACTCTAGTTATGGTTTTTTGTGCACATTAGAAAAATGTAAAACAAGTCTGCTACTTATGTCCGAATCTTTGTTAGAAATGTATTTTTTTCAGAACGTAGAATTTTTTGATTTTTGAAAAACGTACCAACGCCACACGCAAGTTACAAATAATGTTGAATAATGTAGTTTTATATCTAGTTGATGGTTTCTTTCTATTTTTAATATAACTCTGATAAAGCAATAAATTAATTGCGAAAGTGTAGAATACACAGTGGTGTTTTGTTGACTCTTCGATTCCAGCTGTTTAGTCTAATAATTTTTTTGTTTTCCAATTTCTTTTGTAAAGAGAACAGACATGTGTACGGGATCGTAGGGATTCTCTTGATAAACTAGATGGAGTGGGCAGGAACCCTAACTATTATTGTGAGGACTTATCAGGATTTTGCAAAATGTGCACGAATCCTCTGCGCATGCTTGTTGTAGCGACAGCTATTTGTGGTTTGAAGTTATTTGGCAATGTTGGCTGATAAACCTATTTACTTATATAAAGGGCTCATATAAACTGATGCACAGTTTCCCAATATCAAAATATGACGACTTAACCCAACTTATCTTACAATTAATCACAAAGATAATCTCTAACGTAATAAGTGATGATATAGTGATAACAAGGTATATAAAGTACTGCTAAGTATCAATATGACCAACAGCTTTTGATATGTTTGGCTTTAGTGACTTTATTTCAGTGTTAAGTGAGTTCAGTCATCTCTGTAAGTCAAATTGAGTTTAACTTTTTCGTATGAGGTCGTACTGGATGTGTTCTTCTTGATTATAGGGAGATTTTTAAATGATGTTGTATTCTACCGTCTCTTTAAAAAAGTTGACGCAATACTTCTTTTTTCAGCAAGCTGAGTAATAGATTTAGAAATCATTGAAACCTTATAAACAGTTACTCAAATCGATACTTACTTCATATTAGGGTGCGTAGCACCTTTTACAATTTAGAGGAGATTCTAATTTCTCGCCTCGCAATACCAAATTTTGTACAAATATTAAGGTTATTAAAGAAATAATTTAAGAAAAACTAAACAAAAACGGTAACTTTTATCGTCTTACGTCTAGACACTATCAACGTTTCAACTAAAACAAATACGCAAAATATAACAATCGAATATTTTGCCTACGGGAATTTGTTGTGCCATTTTGCATTTTCGCAGCACATTGTATATAATTAGTAATATTGGAATTTGATCCGAGTTGGTTTAAAAATGGATAAATGGTGATGTCAGTTAGAAGAAAACTATGTAGTATGAACTGAAATATAACTATGAAGTATGAGCTGAAATATAACTGAGATTCATTCTCATATTGCTGTAATCGGAGGTATACATATAAAATATATCCTGTTTGATTATAATTAATCGTAGTAGTCAAAACAATGATTTGTTTTGACTAATTAAGTAAGCAAACAGTAAACCAAACTATATTATGCGAACATATGAATTAAACATACGTAAATTATGAACACGTATGCACCATTAATATCAATGCAAATTGACTCTTAAAAACAATAAAGATAGTATTAGTAGTTGACTTATTGTAGATCTATTACTCGTTTCCTTATGAGAGAGCACCGCGTGCCAGTGTCACGATCCATGTATTACACGTGTAATTATGTATATTTCTATGTAAATGGCCAGAGCGCATAAGTATGATATATTTATTCAATTTTTTACCTGGGGCCAATGCCCCGTCGACTTTGTATTTGTCAACATCCATTACATTAATGACTGTTTTTAAACTAAATTGGATGCTTTCAGTGTGAATAGAATCACTATGTATACAGGTTATACTCAGATCACGTTGGGTTGGGCATAGGTGCAGCAAAGCTAAACGTTTAATTTGAAAAGTTGTGGGTTTTGGTTAAATAAAGTTATTAAAGATGCTCTTTTCTTACTACAAATTGTAATGGTTGAAGATTTGAATGGCGTGAAGTCATTGTGAACATATTTCTTGTGCCCGAAGCGATCGACATTATGCATTTTAACTTTTAAAATATTTACTGAGAGATATTTATAAGACCAAAGACTGCAGATCTTACAAACCTATAAATGGTGCAAAAGCTGGTTCTGAGTTAAATTCTTCTAGCATTCTAGCTAATTCTTCTTCTAGCACATCCCACAGTCATATTACTACTGTTTACGTGTACAGCCTCATATTTACCTATTCCTCACTGATCTACTTTTAAGATGTCAAGCCACACGTCTCTAATACTTACATATACTTTAGTTATGTCAATTGTGTTCTTTGTATGGTGAGTTCGTGATTATTCCTCGAATTTTCTTTTTTAGGTTCGTGTTTTTCATAGAGTCATTGTTATGTAGTTTTTGGTTGTATTAACGCCTAGTGCGAACAAATATTTTAAAACTTAGATAGCGGTATTGTAAAATACTCAAATACATAGTAGATGTAAGCACACGACCTGAAATAGTACCTGAAATAGTAGTATTTAAATTTTAAATCATTTTTTTATTTATTTAAATCATAACAAAATCTGAAATTTCAAATTTGAAAAGTAAAATAAATAAAAGTTCAGCTTCAATCAGTTACCTAAAAATGCAAGAAAATACCATGTAGATGAAACAAAAAAATCCAATAACTACTTGAATTAAAAATAATGCTTAAGTCAAACCAATGTGTAAGTGAAGATTGCCGAAATCTTAAAAATTAAAAAAGTCGACAACGAATCCATCAAAATGCTAAACATCCCAACAGATGCCATCTAAAAGAATACAAAAAACAACTAAAATCAACCAACCAAATCCAAACCCAAAATACTAATAAGGAGGATTTCGAAAAGAACAAATCCAAAACGGTTTCGAATCACGCTACGAGTCAACATTTTTATCTTTCTACTTGCCTATTCAATCTTACCAGTCAGGTAATCCTCAACATATCCTCAGTAGGCGAATCAAATCTCGAATGACTTGACAGCAAATACTGCAAAGATCAATGGCGAAGTTGAATAATTTTATGAAGCTCTTACGCCTTCGACACAAAATTAGTAAGTTGTTGCACGTCAGGTTGATATTTTATTCGTCTGTTTAGCCCTATTAAACAATTTACAACAAATGCATAAAGTGATCCAAAATCCAAAATTAAAGTTGACCTAGAAGCAAATCCTATCATGACCAATGCCGAAGTTAAGTGACTTCAGGACTCACAATTTACATCCCACCTGAAGCTGTGAACAAATAGGACTTTTAAGACCTATCAACCTGTATAATAACATGCTTCAGCGTTATCATCTTTATATGTAATATGGAGTAGATCTTACTTAAATCGCAGTTAGGATTGGACAGACGGTTAAGTAGTTGATCAGTTAGAAAGAAGCAAATGACGAACTTTTGGTTTATTTTTCTGCGTGGGGTGTGGGATGAGGTAGCTTCTAATACTATTGAGGGCGGAGCTATAAGGTATTCCTAAAAGGCACCCGCATCAATTTCAAGTTATTTCACGATAGATAGGAAGGGACTTGTATCTTTCGCAAATGTAATATCATATATTAGATACAGATAGAAAAGTATACAATTAGAGGGGAAGTAACGGCTGTCACAACGTTAACTAAACGTAATTAAGATGATCGTGGAGCTAGTGGGGTTAGCAGCTCCACGATCATACTTCCCCTCTAACTATCATTCCAGATGGGGTTTTTGAAGATATTACAAGACGATATGGTCAGGGAACGACCACTTCTTTGAAGAATCGGTTCAAATTAAACATCAAGCTAGCCAAGAACATAAATAGGAAAACGTAAATATTGGCTGCTAATCCCACTAGCTCCACGATCATCTTAATTACGTTTAGTTAAAGTATACAATATATTATGTCTACTACCAAAATTTAATTTTGACAGTTTTTTCAATACAGAATTTACAGAATTCAATTATTTCCAAACATAAATTATCAATACCATCGACCAAATTATTCTAGCAAATATATCCTAACCTCTATCTTTCAGGGAAAACACCATCAACAAACTTTTGGTGCCGCTATTGGTTATCCCCTTACTCGGGTTGTAGCTAATATAAATATAAATAAATTTAGTGGTTTATGGTTGAGATACGTTGGTGACACTTTTGTTATTTGCCGATATGGTGAAAACACTACTTTCTTGAATTTCTTTACGAATTAACACACCGACATCCAATTCACCATGATGGTTCAAACAAACGGTTTCCTACCCTTTCTTGACATATTAGCTACTTGCCTAACAAATGGTTACCCACACATACGGACCGATATCTTCACATCAACTCAAATCATCATCCATCATAAAAGCACTCAGTAACCAGCTCATCCAGTACATCGAGCAATGTCAACTTCCCTACCCGACAATATCAACAAAGATCTAAAACATAAATATTTAGCTACAATGTTGACAATTTGTGACATGCCCAAATTTTCCATAGAAAACCAACTCGTAAACCTACGGCCATTAATTAAATCAAAGGAGATATACGTCAGATTGAAATTGGCCCTTTCAGGTTCTTATGGACGTCAACCTCTCTAATTGGTTGATAGACCCTCAGGAGTATATGTAATGCCAGTGGAGCCGTGCCATTAAAGTACCCACTCAGACAGAATCTGAGTCTCAAAGGGACAGAGAATCAGACGAACATAAGAGCTGTAGTGATACAACTCGCACTGACAATGAGGTAAATCTTCTTGCATCAAAGCAAAATTGGACTTCCAACTTGATATTACGTACTTCATATTGTTACATTGCAATCATTACCTTTGCACGTCCAAAGTTTATAGTTTTGGAGTTTTAAGCTAAATTCATGTTTTATCCGTAGTAACAATGTAGTTCTAAAAATTATCACCTTTTTACTCATATCGACTGAGAAAGAACCAAACAGTTGATCCTGTTGATCAAAATTTCATTATGACGTCAATGTGAGTTGGTGAAACTAACAGCGAAAATTCATAGTTCATATTGGATAGATCCTACAGGATGCGGAAATAAGCCTGTGCAGTATGATCAAGTATGATAACTTGGAGGTTGTCTATCTTATCAGATTAGTATTTCATAGTTCTACATGAAACTGACAAATTCCAATGATTTAACAAATAGTCATCGACAGTCGTTGTCCATTTACACAATAATTTTTTTATGGTTAGAATGCTTTAAATCAACCAAGAATTTCAAAGATGCAGGAATTGTATTTAAAATAACACAATTTGACTTTGTACTGCTGTTACCTAACACACTGTATATCTAGCAATATTTTTATACTAATAATTATTTTCTGTATCACCGGCTACGAACTATCTCGATTTATTCATTTTTATAGATTATACTATAGTTATTTTTATGATGATCAGAAAATTCAAATATACGTTTTAAATTATCTCCTTACTCTTGGTCAAAAATATTATTTCGTTTTCTAAGCCATGCGTTCAGCGTTGTATTTATAAATTTGCTCAAGGTGTCACTGGCTTACGGCGAGAAAAAGTTAAAAAATTACCGATGTAAGGGTTCGGCAGTAATAAAATTATGAGTTTATTTTTACAGATAGGACTTGAAATGTTAATCTCTTCTATAGTGCTAGTCAAATATTGTTTTTATTCAAAGCACCCAAAAATAGGAAATTTTCTAAAGTCCATACTATTATAAACAAATTTAATTAATGAAATATATACAATAGTTATTTTGTGGTTTATTTACTATGAGCCCCCTGAAAATGCTTATATTCTTTGACTGAATTTAGAGTCTTAAGTAAGCGATGTAGACGTTATTCCTTTTATGTGCATCTTGATTTTTTCGCAAATCAAAGATGTAGCAAGGCATCGAATATTATTATTAATTAATATTATTTAGACAGTAGTCTTTCGACAATTCTGAAATCAAATCGTACTCGTACATCATGAACTCTAACAAAAATGATATCTTTGGAAGGAAAATGTAGTTGTCGCTCTGTCTCAGTCTCCGAAAAAATGATAGAAGTTACCGCTCCGTTAGGGTTCGACACCTATTCAATAATTTACCATATTTTTGACGGTATCAGGTTGTTGTTTTTGTTATTAATATATGAAAATCACTCAAAAACAATGAAAGGATTAATTTGAACTTTATTCATCTAACGGATTAGTTTTGATATTTGTTTTATATTCAGTTCACACTGTAGATACACGAACAATGGATGCTGCGTTGATTCAAACTTAGATAGGTACCTGTGAATCGTCGTTCAAAGACAAGCGCAGATCGCTTTTAGTATGTGTATCGTGGAAAGAGGTCGAAATATTTTAAAATTGTAAGTGACTCGAAGAATCGCATTCCAGTAGTTTAATATGAATCTGAACACGTGCGAGCGGATACTTTATAAAAACGTCAAGAATAGCGGTTTTTAGCGACAGGAATATTTATACATTTCTTTTGTAAGAGAAACAATAGTAGTCCTCGAACTGAATTCGAAACGGACGCAAGAACCTACTCTACCCCTCTAAATCTGTCTAATAAACTAAATGTTTTTACTACTATGTCACATATCTTAAGTGTTTCTTTTTGTATACCAACGTCATTAAGCGTGGGCAATTAACAATGAAGAATACAAGCCTATTAGTTGAATTGATTGTTTGTAGTCAATACTCATATACTCGCATATTATATTGGAATTGCATATTTAATGTGTTAGATTGGTGCTATTGTTCTAACAAAGGAAGAACTATGGTATAGCTGTACTATTCCTACTTCGTGGTGGTCTCCCCAAATTGATATTCTTTTTGGTGGCCTATAAATTTCAGCAATATTTTTACCCTTTAAGTACATTTTGGTATGAAATTATAGCAACTGAAAATAATCTACAGTAGAAGTAATGGGATAATTACTTATGAAGGCGTGTATGTAGGTACTTCTCTGTTACCTACATAACAATGAAACTATAGTTGTAATCAAGAAAGATGATCCCTGCGTCATCAATTAGATTTGTATGAATCAAATCAGTACTTCGGCGTCATGTTAAATACTGTAAATATCAAAATGAATATGGCAGCTATAACATTTTTCATTTTTGGGTTAAGTGGAAGTTGTTGCAATTGTACCTATCGTAATGTTCTATTATGTGTTGCCATTACAGTTAAAAATAATAGTAAATTCATCTTAATTCAAATGATACTTGCATATGTTTCCATTCTGCTCAATGTATGTACATGCTCAATCATCTAGTATGGACTGTCTTGCAGTTTGAGTCATATTGTTCTCGTTGAAGTGAAAGTGAAGTGAAGTGTTATATGTTGCTTTATGTTTTCAGCCGTTGTGGGGGATTTCATGTAAATAATGTGTTACATAATACGTCACAGAAAAAATCACAAGAGATAAGATCTGGTTGTCGCGGTGGTCAACATATTGGACTTTCTTTCCCAATCCACCTATTAGTAAATACCCTATCTAATTGCACTCTTACAGCTGCTTTGTAATATACGGGTGCATTATCGTGTTGGTGCTATTATCTGTCCGTGAAATTACCTGATAGGAATTCAAACAGTATTGGTAAATTATTTTGTAGAAAGTCGATAAATTTCACAATTCTGAATTTCATATTGTGAAAGAAGAATGAAGATACAACGGCATTTCCTCAAATACTTTCCAAAGTATTAACACTCCATTTGTGTTGATACAAAATGGGTTGCACAAAATGAGGATGATAGTAGTACAAATTTTTTCTATGAATTATTCCAGAATTAGCAAATGTTGCTCCATCAATGAAAAGTACATAATCTAGAAAATGTTGATCTTGAGGTAATCGTCAAAGCAGTCATAATTCTCTTTTCAAAATCGGATTTGTACGGCTTAGTAAATACTAATTTTAAACTTATGTTCTGTTTATAATTCGTAATTCCATGTTCTACTGAAATTGCACTTGTCGATACACCTGGATTTTCTATGATAGACTGAATGACGGTCACTTCTTTATCTTCTGCAACGATAATTTTTGTCCTTCCATGTTTGGAATAATTCATTGAACATCGAAGAAATCTTATCAACAAATAGTCAAAGCTCTTCTAGCGTTCTACGGTTAGAATATTCCACTGCTTTCGTGACGCTAATAGTGGATTTTGGTAAAAGCGAAAATCATATCTATTCTGTAATTTCTTTCGAGAAATTCATTTTAGTAAATAAAAGTACATCAAGAATAACAGGAAAACAATTTAAATTATGACTAGATTAAAGTAAGACATAATAATCGATCACTAAATAATTCAAATTGCAATAAACGAATAGTGATAAAATTAATCGAATGTAGGCTTTCACGGCCACTGTTCCATAAAGATGTATCTTTCGGGTATTGCCGTGGTTGTTGTAACAAACTTTTATAGATATTTTATACTATTATAATACAAAGTTTGTTACAACAACCACGGCAATACCCGAAAAGATATATCTTTATAGTGATAAAATTGTAACAACTGTTAAAATGCGTTGATAAAGAGAAGTTACAATGTGGGAATTTTTAACAAAGATTTGACGTTTCATTAGATTCTTTTGTTTCAACATCATGGGTATTTCGTGGGTGTCCCACATATTGAATAATATTAAAGATATTTTATATAAAAGTGTAATATCTTAGAAAATACGGTAAATAAGTATTACGATATTAATATCATTTTGAGGGTAATGTTACAGGGTCTTTGATAATATTGAAAAATATTGATTCTATTTGGAAAAAGTGAGGAAAAAGCGTTTGAATTTCGCTAATTGTGACAGGATTTGTTTAACACCCTGTATATATTTTTACATTATACCATTTAGCAGCATATAAAGTGTTAGTGCCCAAATTATAATATTATTATAATATCTTTAGGCTACATCTTAAAATGTCAAATGCTGCAACTGTAACATACAGTGTGGTCATAAAGTTTGGAACCAAGCTTATAACCGCATCATTTAAATTTTTAGGAAAACCGCTCGGACAGATACATTTTCTTTTTTAAAACGTCATCTTTTGAAATACAATTTTTCTTTACTGGTTTTTAGAGTGATGACGTCATCACCCCTTTTTTTAAATGGCAACCATATTATTTTTTTATCGTTTTTGGTAGATCTTTATATCCTCCAAATAGTGATATAAAACAATTGGTATGTTGCATCACAATTTTTTTTAAATAATATAAATTTAGAAAAAAAATAAGAAAATTTTTGTACAAAATTAAAATTATATTAAAAAAATACATCTCAAGTTAAATTTATTGTAACAGTTACCGTAAATTTTCAAAATGGACCCCACCAACCAACTGACACTGTCCCAGCCGAGTGTAAATACTTTGCGATCAATAGTAATCTGCGTTATTCGCTCCAGATCAAAACAACAGAAAAAACAACCAACAAACAAAGCTGATCGTAAAAAGCACATGTACTCATGTTACTATGCAAAAAATTTACAAAAACAAAAACACGCACTTTTTTGCAAGATATTTCTTTATGACATTCTTTCTTCTTTTTATACAAATTATGTAGAGCACTAATATTTTGAAATTGTTTCTCTGGCGACAACATTGTTGAATTATTGACTTAGATTTGTTAGACATTGCGTAAAAAATGTTCATTTTCGCTAATATAAAAATGGCACATTTATCTGAGCGAGAAAGAATCGAAATTTTAATTATGGTTGGGTATGGGGACAGACAAAGAACGCATGCAGAAGCATGCGAATTGTTTAACCATGAACATCCTGATAGACCTTCAATTGCCAGGTCTACGGTGATAAAACTAGTTGAAAAGTTTACCGAAACTGAATCCGTAAAAGATCGACCACGGCAAGGTAGACCTCAAATAGGAGAAGATGTGAAATTAAATGTGCTTCTAGAAGCAGAAGAAAGGCAATTGTGATGCAACATACCAATTGTTTTATATCACTATTTGGAGGATATAAAGATCTACCAAAAACGATAAAAAAATAATATGGTTGCCATTTAAAAAAGGGGTTGATGACGTCATCACTCTAAAAACCAATGACGTCATAGAAAAAATTGTATGTCAAAAGATGGCGTTTTAAAAAAGAAAATTTACCTGTTCGAGCGTTTTTCCTAATAATGTAAAATAATGCGATTATAAGCTTGGTTCCAAATTTTATGACCACACTATATATGAAAACAAAATCGAATATAAGCTAAACTAGTTATCAGAAGTGCACATAACTGTATATCATTGCAAAGGTAATTTAGATGGCTATCGAATTAATTACTAAAAAACATAGCAATCCATTTAAAATTAAAAAAAATGAAGAAGGTTGCGGGAATTTGCAACACCCTGTGTATTCGTAAATAATTTTACAGTACGCGCTGTGGCATACTATATACGCATAGAAAGTTTCATTTTCCTAATTTCCTTAGTTTTCAAGCCAAACTTTCCGGACACACTAATGGCGCACCCGGTGGTATAACATGCATCGTTTTTGTGAAAACTTAATTTTTATTGAATATCCAAGTACTGTCTATAATAGTAATAGTAATAGTAATAGTCTGTACTGTATTGAATGCATCTATTGTGTATGTGAAAGAAGCTGCATATACTGAAGTAAAAATATGTTAAGAAGTTGAAGAAAGAGTGATATCGAAGGCTTGGGAGAAAGAGTGATAAAAAACAGTAAGTACTACATCAAGGCTTGAAACAAGGGCGCCAATTCTGGCAAAGGAAAAGAATGTGCTGTAAATATAAACTGCTAATTATCTAGTGACAGATACTGAAATTTGCTGGAAAAAATGAATTTTCGGTATAAATAGCTACCAAATACAAATAAATAAAGCCAAATAAATATAGCCATAAATGGTTTGCCTATGCGTCTATCTACGCTGATCTCTATTTTAATACAAAGTTGACACGAAAAGTACTGTAAAAGTATCTACAAGTAGCTCATGTTCAGTCGCTTTGTTGTCCACGGCATCGCTTGCGTGCACTATAGGATTTGTACAGTTTTTTAAAAATTAAATCTTATTTATACACTATCGTCCTAAAGTTTAGCCGCATTAGCTAAAACTCTAAATTTACTATGAAAAAAAAATCAGAAGCATTAGATATACAATAATTTTATTTAAAAACCATTTCTTTTAAAAGTAAATACATAGTTCTGAATAAATACGAAACGTATTTTCAGATTATTTTAGAAGGAATTGAAGTTAAATAAGGCGACTCGATTCATAAACAGCAGAGGTTGATAATCGGTGCTTCCACAGTATAGATTGCTTGATTTATTGTGTGTAATTATAGGATATACTGTCTCCCATTTACATTCAAATATTTGGTCTGCACTTCCTTTTTCAAGCTGATCAGTTTGATGAATGTGGTACTGCAAAGAAGTGTTGGTATTAAAATCTATTTTAACTTATCTGTTGGGAAATGGTGAAATGAAAGCAGCTAATCCTTTTAGTAAGATCGGGGATCACAGCCCTCCGCGAAATGAACAGAAAAATTTCGCGACGATTGGTGAGATCGCTAGCCAAAAAGAACAGCTAGGCAAGCGAAAAACTGAAAAGAGTTAGCGTAAAAGGGAAATCACTGACCCATGTTGCTGATATCCATACAGGATCTATAACTGTCGCATCCATGAAATGCAACACAACAGTCTTTTTGTAAATGGATTTGTCAATGGTCGAGATATATCGCTGGACATTGGTGCAGCCATGACAATCATCCATCTTGAGATTCTTGAAGAACAAAGGGCAACGTTGCCAAGAAGAATGGCATTAGATACGGCAACTAGGTAGTCAGTCAACGTACTCGTATATTGGTAGCCAATCTAATCCAGGACGTAATTCTTGGAAAGAACATACTGGCATAGTTAGCTTTCAAACTGGACATTCAAGGAGGAGTACTAGAAATAAATAGCGAAGACCGTTGCAGAGACTACCAAAGAATGGCAACTGCGAGGTCGGTCAACGTACTGATGGGGAAACAATTACTAACTTCAAAACTGCCGATACGGCTTGTAAGTGTCGTGTACTTGTAGCCAATCTAAAACAGGGCGTAATTCTTGGAAAGAACATACTGGCATAGTTTCCTTTCAAACTAGACGCTCAAGGAGGAGTACTAGAAATAAGTAGCGAAGAGATTGTTCTCAACTGAAATCGAAATCGAGAGGAAAATTACTAAGGAGCAGGAATTTTTGTGTTTTCAAGCTGGTGCACTTATCTAATTGTATACTTTGTACTTGAAGTATAGGTACCAAGCGTAACAAAAAATAGGAAATTTTACAAAATTTAAAAACAATAAGAAGCACTTTTCCGACACAAAATCCAACTACAAAAACTAGAATCCAACATAAACAAAGGTAACTTAAAAAAAGGCGATTTGCGATCCTGCGCGCAAATTTTACAGTTTGTTCGTATAATGCAGAAAAGCACGTAACCAACAAAGACAAATAATTATTTGCGTATTAGTTACCAGAAATTATCCAGCGTTGTCAAATTTGATTTCAATTTATTGATGTTGTTTGCATAGTAGTCATATTGGAGACAAATATAGGTACAATGTGTCCACAGTTCCCGTTATTTTTGGAATAAGAGTTTTGTCAAGGAAACATGATTAATAGTAGGCTTCTTTCACCTCAAGCAAAAAATTTGCATTTGTAGGTATTTTGAAAGAGCATAATATTTTGAACAAAAAATATCAGCGTTTAAAGCTTAAGAAATTTTCTAACATTTAATTCTATGTCCGTCATGGAATATAATAAAATATAATGTTCACGGTACAAAAATAATAAACACAATTATATTTAATTTATTAACTATATACAATATTTTGCTTAACTTGATAAATGTTCAAAGACATAGTCTTGCTGTTCAATGCATTTTTTGGCTCTCACCATAACGCTTTGTGTAGTTTTTCTAATAGTTTGACCAGAAATATTATTTAGAGTTTGTCTAATACTATAGTGTCGAGTTCCATCACATTTCGGTATCGCCGCCTGTATACCTCATCTTTTACAAAACCTCAAAGATAAAAATGTAGAGGTGTTAAGTCAGGAGAGTGTGCAGGCCAACGATTGAGCACGTTGGTTCTTATCCAGTTTTGATTAAACATTTCGTTTAACAAATTGGAAGTGTTAACAAAATTATGAGGTGTCCCATCCTGTTGAAAATAAATATCGAGCCTGCAGCACTGGCATGTCATGCAGGAGACCATCCAGGATTTCTGTTAATAACCATACATAGCGGTCTCCACTTAAGGTACCATGATAGAAAACTGGACCAACAATTCTGTTGTCCATTAATCCGCACCACACATTTAAACTAAGCCCGTGCTGGACATTGCGCGGTTTAAATCTCAGAGGATTTTCTCTACTCCTATAATGCTAAGTTTTCTTATTGCACATACTTGAACTAAACAATTAGATTCGTCAGACCATAGAATATCTGGACGATCATTATAAAAAATTCTCAACCAATTACAGAAAACTAATCTTCTGTTTGCATTAACGGGAAGTAAAGTCTGAACTTCGTGGTGTTTGTACGGACGCTTATGCTTTATTAAAATATCGTGCACTGTGCTCTTTTTCAAATTTAATTCTTTGGTAGGTACAACTTTTAATGGATATATATCTGGATTGGTTTCAAAATACACATATTTTCACATTTCCTTCCGCTTCTTCATCCACCATAAAATCCTTTTTCTTTCTTCGTATCTTAAATGTTTGTTCGTTACTTCGAAATTTTCTATAGAATCTTAGAAAATAAAACTGATTTGGTGATTGACGATTCACATAGCTGTTTTGATAGTAACGAAGCGCACTTCTTGCATTTTTTCTACAAATCTGATATACCTCTAGCATATCACACTTTTCTAAATGCGTAACCGGCATTATTTTTAATAAATATGGAGGACAATTTGTTAGATTTTGAAAATTTTTAGCAATAAGTTGTTAAAACGAAAGAACGCAGCACAAATTCAAATAACCAACTGCTTTAAATAACTTATCGTGCGAAAAGGAATCAGATACAGAAAATTATTAACAATTTCAATGGACATACTATTTGTTTTGGCGTAAAGTGAAAGAAGTCTACTATTAATAATGTTTCTTTGCAATCGACTAAAATCCAACACAACTAATCTAAGAATAGTGTACTGAAGCTTTTACATCACAAATAAAATGATATTTCTAAATATGTTCAAATATACAGGGTGTTTCATAATATATGCGGAGGACTTCAGGATGAGATAGCTTGTCGAAAAATGTGAAAAAAAATTTATATCAACTTACCTCCTAAAATGCACTATTTTCGAGATACAGGGTGTTGAAATTTAATTAAAAAAAATTCGTTTTTTGGAAATATCTCCGGAACGGTTTATCGTAAAGAAAACAGCTTTTGTAACCATTTTATACTTATAATAATTAGTTAGATAGATAGATAGTTGTGTGCGAGAAAAAAATTTTTAAGTCATAATTGGTGAAGATTTTTAAGGGGTAGTGGTTGTTTTTCTCCCCAACTTCTAGACAACTGGAAAAAGTACGGTTTTGAGACGCCCATTTAAACCGCCAATGTTTTCTACACAAAAGAGGTACTGTTGGTCATGAACTCTAAAGTTGACCATTTTCGAGAAAAATCAACTTTTATGTTGTAACGTTTGCTTTTCTTACTTGTTCTAATGTTTTATTAAAATAAAACTTTTATTTCAAAAAATTTACCATTTTTTTCAAATTTCTCAGAAATTCAATTGTTTTTTATGAATTGCATAGATACTAATCGGCGTTAAAACACAACCAATTTTCTAATTTGACCAAAACTGTAACTCCTAGAAAAACGGAGATAGCAGTAGTACACCGATAATTTTGGACACGTTGTGTATTAATTTCATTCATTAAATTATGTTTCATTGTAAAGTGTGAGAGTACTGAGATTTAGTAAAAACGCTAACAGCATTTTCTAGAATTCCAGTAGGTACGTTGCAATTTATTCTTTAATTAATGTTTACAATTGTTTTTATATTGACTTCAAATTCTTACAGCATATGTGGAAACTATAAATTATTGCATATTATTTACTTTACTAATTACTAATTTAGTAAATTAGACACCTTACAAATGTATGCAACTAATCATACAGACGAGCGCCCTTAAGAGAAGTAATTGTTGTATTAAATTCGTAAGAAGATCAAAATTACAAAATGATAAATAAATAACCTTATAGTAAACAATAATAATACATTTTCATTAAACTGTTAAATATTGGAAGCCTCTCGAGATTTCCGCAATTTAAATTAAGATCAAAGAATAAATGGGATCAAACTAAATGGCTTTAAATAGAGCTACTGTACCTATTTTTAATTGCATTTAATTTTGTGATATACTATAAAAATGACATCTATCTGATGAAAGAAAAGAAAGTATATGTCCACTGCATTATTGTCGTTTTTATCTAGATCGAACGTATGAACATATTCTATAAATAGATATCCATACGTATATATACATTCCGAGAAAATGTTTTCGCTTTTCAGAAGTATTCGTATATACATCAAAGCTACATATAGCAGAGTGATATTTATATGTAGAAATAAGTATCCGGCTATAGTGACACCCTGTCTACGTGATCGTTAGTGTCTCCAGGTATAGGCGATCGTATTGGATATTGTCGCGGTCCAGGCCAGCCTCCTGCTGCAGCCATTAAGCATTATCACCACTACGTCGACCAATGAAAATGGAGAATTATATCATGAGATAGGAAGGTGGCTCGCGACAAGTCTTATTGGTAATAACGCACAGGTGACTCACCCACACTACCCTTTCTCTACGTAACATAGTAGTTTAAAAACTACAATACATTTGCTACATACACAATGCGTTCTGCCTATGTACAGCCCACCTTTCCTGCAAGTTCCTCGAAACAGTGGAAGGAGATAAAACACTGGAACGTCACACTTGTGAGTGCTTAGTGTATAAGATTTACAGAATACTTATTGCATTCGCGACTTGTCAAATGCCAATGGTATAACATGCACAATATATATTTACTTCAGGTTTTTTAATAAGGCAGATTAATATCAATTAATAAAGTAGGTATATACTTTCAGGTATATTAAGTGGTCAAACAAATTGCCTCTGATTCTAATTTTGTTGATTATGAATATTAATACGGGGGATCTTCCATAAATGATTGAATAACATTAGTTGGGTCTTTTTAATGATTAAGTATTAAATTACTAAATTAAAATATCGATATCGTACTCTTAATTAGCCGCTTATTTGTAGGTATTTGTTGGTTTTCCTAGGTTGTATGTATCTATTGATAACCTAGAATATATTTATCTGAATTTATATGAACTGTTGAACAGAATATTTCGTTTTCTTAATATTTTCGGCAAATTGTGCAACCAAGTTAATGCTGAACTACAAAGAAAAAATACAAATGCAAGAGAAAATAACATTAAAAAATTGATTACATTGTATTCAGAGAGTTTTTATAATAATGGTAATTGAAAATAGCGACATTTTTGTAGGTTCATTATCATAAAATTAATACGATAAATACATAAAAAATTGTATCTATTTATTTTTAAACGTAGTAGGGAGTGTTAACCTTCTTTTCAAAATAACGTTCAAATATCCGGCTCTTCATGCTGTTTATCAACTTGGTCGATGTTGAAATAGGAATATCATTCCAACACTTTTGGTTATCGCATATTTTAATTCCTTGACGCTATGGTATTATTTATTATTTCAATTGATTTTCTTTTGATCAAACCACTCCTTTGTTTGTCTAGAATTATGAATAGCTGCATATTGATTTGCTGAAATAGGTATCAAGTCTTGCGTCGGCAACTGTTCACCAAAGTTTTTTTTTTTAATGTGTGGTGGGTGCTTAGTTGCAGTGACTCCGTAAGCTGTATTACTTGTCTGGCTATCACTGCAACTCTTGCGGTGTAGTTTGGTGTGTGTAAGTTGTGTTCAAATGGCTTTGTGACAGCATCATATCGCCTTTTATGATGCCGCGCTGTTAATCACTTTGCTCCCAACAGCGAATGGAAGGTCGATCCAGGATTAAACTCTCTGAAAAAATGTCACCGTCCCTCCAGAGAATTGAACCCCGGCACCTATCGTCCTTTCACAACGATAGTCAGCCGCCTAACCACCGCGGCAATCGACCCGTTCAAATTAAATAATAATAATAACTATAATAAATAATAATAATTAAAACTATTTGCAGAAATTCTGTATAAGAATTAGAATTCATTCACATATAAATAAAATATATATATGGGTTTTATTGTTGTGGGTAAAAGCTGCCCAAAATATTATACCACCGCCACCAAAATTTCGACTCATCAATAATATTTGAAACTATCAGTCCCGTTTAAGTTAAACTTCTTCTCGTCAGAAAATATAACACTTTGTTCCACTCATGATCCCATCGTATACCGGTCGTTTTGAGAAATAGGATAAATAACGCCGTGAAGGGGTAAGAGGTACGAAAATTCGCTAAGAAGTGGGATCGCGTATGAGTATGAGTCTATCACAGTCTAGTCTACAGCGCTGTGATACACTCATACGCGACCCCACTTCTTAGCGAATTTTCGTACCTCTTACCCCTTCCCGGCGTTATTTATCCTATTTCTCAAAACGACCGGTATGATCTTGTACAAATTTCAGTCTTGCCTGTGCAACCTTTGAAACGTTTTTTAGTCACCGAAAAAGTTTACTGCCAGATAAAATTTCTTGTATGTGTCTGTTAGATATTGGTAAATTTAAATTACATTTTATTTGTTGCGTGGTTACATCACCAGAAGAGGGTAACCGAAATATCGGTGAGCGCTATCTTCGGTTACTTTTTGATTACTCCGCTTAGCGTGATTTTTGTCCTAGGCATGCCCCAACTTTATATAATTATTGACATGATGGGATCGTCCCATTTTCTTAGCTGTGGCTTGGTTTGAAAGGCCAAACTTTTTATAACAACCAATATATATTTTTTTCTCTAGCAGTTTAGCTCTCGGCATTTTTATTAACTGATATGTATACCTTGATAATATATATATTTAGCAGCAATAAATAAAGTTTTGAAGATGTTTACAGACTTTTACACTGAAAGGTAATGCCTGATTCCCTAAGACATCTGTCTAACTCTGTGGAATTATAGAAATTCGCTCGCATTCCACTACCTATTCCTAGGTAGTGGAATGGTAATTCTCAACTCATACCCTTACTAAAAGTTTATAAGGGAACTACAAAATTGTATATGTTATGGAAACGTCCCTGAGTGTATATGTTTACATATGTTCAAATCACATGTGTTAAGGGGCTGCCAGTTGTATATCTAACAGTTCTGATATTGACAAATTAATGTCTCTGCTATTTCTTTGCATTCAGAAATGTAATTCTATGTAATTCCCAACTCATACCGTTGCCAAAAAAAATCTACAAAATTAGATGGAACTATTGAAATTTCGCCGTGTGTATATTTTGCTTTTATTTATTAAATATATTGATTCTATGGGGTAGCATCTAAGGACAGCAGTCTATTTTTAAATGTAGAATACTATAATGTTGGAATCTCTATACTTTAATGGAATGAAGGAAATAAAAGGTACCTATAGTATCTATGTTTACTAGTGACGTGTTCCGCGTTTTCGGCAATGACACTTCATAACACTAACTAAGTTTTGCTAACTTATTAGTTAGCAAAACTTATTAGTTTATTAGGTTTATGTAGACGCTGGTCAAACGTTTTACAAGAAGAGATAACATCCGGTATATAAACTTTAGAATTAATATTGTGTGTTGTTTATTTTCAAGAATTCATGTGAAAAATAACAATAATTACGTTCCAGAAACACATAACTTATTTTTAATAGGTATAAAATGTTTCTATTATATTTTCCATTTGTGTAATGATCGTATAAGACTATCTGAAATAATTATGCCAAAATATTTGTATGTACTATGCTCGACACCTTAACACAAATGTTTAGCAAGATAGGTGAACTTTATACATACCGTTGGAAAATACAGTCTGAGGAGATGGTTAAGTAAATCTTTTTAACTTCGAGTATTCTGAATAGTCTATGCATAATATATGTGCATTTTGTTATACATTCTTGTTATATATTTTTGATTTTTATTGTTATTCTATTTATGTATTTCCGTATATTGTATATTGTCCTATTATTGGATTCACTGTTGGGCAATAAACTCTATTATTATTGTTATTAATATAATATACATAAATGTGTGTTTCAATTGAGTATAAATACATGGAGGAAAGAATTCATTTTCATTTGTAACAAAACGCATATGTGCATGGTTAGTTGAATGCTTTACTATATATAGTATATTACATACGCACGCAGAGAAATATTAGCTTGAGTTAAAACAGACTGTTTCGGTTCAAAATAATCCCGTATTTGTACTACATCCGCAAAACTATATAGTGTTATCACAAGAACATTATTTTCTAAGGAAATTGTTGTGACGCAAAGCAACATTGTTTTAATGTAATAATATAATAGGTTTACTTACTAAGTACGTACAACGTGTGGTTGAAATTATTCCTCCAATTCCCATGAAGCTAAAATACACTTCACATAATCCATTATTAAAGATGTATGTACTTTTACTACCGCACATTTCCAAGCCTTAACTATAAAAAACTTATATGTATCAAATTCTTACAAAAAGGTGCACGCAGATAAAAAGATTGAAGTCGAATGCACATATGCTTCATACACGCATATAATCTCGAACGGAGCTGTTCAAAATTTGCAATTCAGCTATTTCACAAATAGGGAGATTATTCAGATCAAATACGTGTTTTACAACAAATATAGCCTGGATTGTATTAAACGCATTTACGTATTCCAAGAAAATATGTTTGAATCAAAACAAAAATATTCTAGCATTAAAAATATTTGGGTAAAACAGTATATTTTCTTAATTCCAGAACATTCTCTGTGTGTAAAATTCTCATTTCAAAAGTATCTTCGTCTATGTTTATATTATTACTTCTGATAAATTAAATGTGTATATTTTAAATTAAATTTATTGTTCATCAATTCAATTTTAATAACCACTGGGATACAGGTTTGAAGCAAAAATATACCCTCAAAGAAATTGTATTGGCGAAACAATGAATTTCGTAATTAAAATGTAGCAAATACTTCGTAATGTACTGCTAAAGAAATTACTTTCTTACTGATTAATTGCATTTGAAATCAAAATTTTTGAAAGCTCGGATTACTAGCAGTAATTAAGACTATTCAAAATTTTTATAGTGCACCCATTTGAGTATCACATAATTGTTCAAAATAATACTTATACTTATAAATTCGTTGAGAAAAGATATGTTTAATTTTGTAGTCAAGTTAACTGAATAGTAGATTTAGTGCAAGTATGAAATGCCTAAACATTTTGCAATATTCGAAAGTGTCAGAAACAAACCATTGTGGTCATCAACTAATCTATTACTGGCGACAAAAAGCTTCATCAGTATGCAAAAAAGCAACTAGTGTGGGATTATAGTAGGCCGCTTTAAAATCCTTCGAACCTCAAAAAGTAATAGATTTCACGAAAGAATACGCATAATTGCGAAGAATATTTCTTCTGCAAAATTTGAAAGTAAATTGGGAAGATACCATACTTTCAAATTAAATTTTTTTTCGAAGTAATGAAAATATCCATAAACTGGTATATATGTATGTAGATCAAGAATTACAAGTTTTGAAGTTCTGAGAAGTGGAAAAAATTTTATCACCCGTTTGGGAATGAGTTCCTCAGCATGGATTAATGGTAGATGAACCGAAAGCGATTATGTCAATATTTTGGAAAAATACCATTAGCTTACGCTAATGATGAATGTATTAAACAAAACATTAGAAATCAGTAACAGTTAGTAGATTTTGAGTTCGAATTTTTTTAGACAAAGAAGCAAATGTTGCAATTTTGTTCAATAAATGAAAAACGACTAACTGAAGATTTACAAATGATGATGGATATTATATCAAATATTAACTAGGACGTGTTAAACTTAGATTCGTTATTTTATACTGGTGTTGTAGAATTGCTTTTTATTGATATATTTTTAGTTTCTCATGTTTATTGTATTGGAATTATTTTACTTATGTTGTTTTATTTTCTGATGTTTATTGTTTTAGAATTATTTTTTGACCATGGAACATCTCGGCATGGCGTTTAGTTCATAGATGGTGCGAGGGTTGTTGTTGATGGTGTGAGAGTTGAGTGTTGTGGTTAGCCGAATGTGTACCTTGTTAGGTGTTAAGGTATACACGATGCGTCAAGAAGACTGAAAAAATCATCGAATATTGAAGACCAATCACGTTGCATTCTGTTACAAGACATTTTTGAATTTCGTCTTTTGTCTGCTACCTATACCAGAAGGCTCTAATTTGAGAGGCTTATTATTGATACTGTATACCAATACCTTTCCATGCCATGGAGCTGTGCTATTTACGATCACAACACTGCTCACATTTTGGTATGTAATAATCTGTTGGCTTGTATTTCGGATATGTCTTAGTGACACCAATTGTAACGTAATAGAGTTGAATGATATCTTTAGTGACATTAATTTACCGTATCATCTGAATATGCTAAGATCTAATTGTCAATACATAAGTATGTAGATTATTCAATAAATCGTAAAAAGCATATTAAATAATCATTGACTAAAACTTAATGTAGTATATCCACAAAACCATACTCGTCTTTTGTCTTTTAATTATGACTTACAGTAGGTACTGGAAAAACAGTTAACATCAGAACAAGAGCTGTAGATACGAAATAGAAGGTGATCTAAGAAAACCAAAATTTGAACCAAAAGAGCCCAGTTAATTGTGGAATAAAGGATTTGAACGATAGCAGTGTAAAAGAAACAAATACATAGTTAGTTAAATTATTCCTATGTAAGTATGTAGGTATAACATAAGTATAGAAATAAAAAAAAACAGCGTTAAAAAATTTTGTTTATATATTTTAAAATCAAATATCTAAAATGTGTTAACATAGTTGTATTCTTACAATATATTCTACAATATACATATGTAAATATATAAAAAAATCCTAATCAAAAATTAAAATCTTTGATATATTGATTTATGGTTTTTCAGTGGTATGAATATAATAAATTTTTGTCCATATAAATCAAAATATTTGTTCCTCGAATCAAAAATGATTGCAGATCATTACCAATAAACCTTATAGTAGAACCAATTTAAAATGTCACAACTTAATTAAGTACGTGCACTGGTAACAAGGTAATAAACTGGAACGCATTAGAAAATCGCAAAGCGTTCAGAGAAACGATTAGCAGACAGTTTTTTCATGAAACAACAAATTTCTCGACTAGTGGACGTCTAAACTAAGTAGGCAAAAACTAAGTGAAATATGATCCATTACCGTACAATGCAGGTTATTTCTAAGCAACTGAAATAAATCCTGAAGCAAGTGTATAGTCTCTAGAAAAGTTTTTGTGAACGGTTGCCTTTTCAAGCCGCATCTAATAGGTACTCTTCTCAGTTAAGAAGTCTACTACGAGTGGCAAATGCTGTGTTAATGGGATGTATTTGATATATTTCATTGAAGAACTAGAATTCAACAAGAATAAAACAATATTATTCCTGTATTTACATATTGATTACATTTTAAATAAATTTTGGGTAGTTACGCTCTAAAATTGAGAAATAAAATGAATGATTATTTATTAAATATTAAACAAAGCTTATATTATAGAAGCTATACCTGTTGAAATAAGTGACAACATATTATTACAATATAAACACATACACACACACTACTTACTTCATAAAGTTAATATGACGCATGTATGCAATAACAAACATTTGACATTTCTGAGTAAAATGAGATGATTTTGGTTTCTATATGTAAAATGTATTAAAAATAGCTCATACGCGCATTTTAAACTTAGATTCAGATGCAAAAGCAGATATATGCATACGCGCTAAAGTTTATAAAAGCAGACATGTTTTTGAACGAATTAGTTTGAATTCTTTTAGACATGTAGCTCGTGATCTTATTGTTCACAATCACAGGTTATCTTAAATTAGTACAAGCAGCAGCTAATATATTTAATATAATAAAATACCTATACAATGTTAGTTCGTTTAGGGTTGTGAGAAATTAGAGAATAAATTAGTATCACATGGATAGCAAAATTACTATAAAGTCAGGTGCTAGCGGAAAGAGCAGAGAGCAAATAACAAATATGTAAGTAGAAATAGAAGCGAGAAAAAGCTCAAGTCTTACAGCTTGTCACAATATTATTCCAAATACTTTTGGAAATGCCAATCTAAATTTCTCAACTGGGGAGATAAAACACCAATACATCAATTACTGTCTAAGACAGGAATGAGAAAATTCAATGACAATTTTTATATAAAAGATCCACGTCATATATAAAGATATTGAAGGTTAGATCCTATCGCCCTATCGTTACAACATTTAAACGACGGCTATAAATAATTTTTAGCTAGCAAGAAATAATTGGTACTAGTATTAGATGATGCTTGGCCTTGTGAATTGAATATCGTTAAATAGTGGAAAATGCAATGGAAATGGTCGCAATGACTACAGTGTAATTTTCCAGCTCATGTAGAGCGTCTAGCACTCGTACTTCTAATTATCGACCGCTCATTTCTTCTTCCCGGCCATGTATTTGCTCAGATAGATGATGGCCCGGACGCGAGCTTTTGACGCTTTTCACTGGAAACATTCTCAAGAGTCTTAGTTCTTGAAATCTTCGTTTTCAACCATCCACAAGAATAATTTTCTCAAAAACTGTCAGCGGATCGGTTTTGTGAGTGGTGAGCAAACTTATAACATCGTTGTAAGCAAATGAGGAGAATTAGACGACTACTTTAAAAACGCCTTTAAAGGCGAAACAGTTAATTTAGTAGAACAGCCTCCTAACGACATTGTTATTTTGTCTAAAACTGTACGATGACTTGAAGCTAAAGTTTTTGTGTATTAAACTGCAATAACTTCAAAAAAGCTATTAAATAAATTTGCTCCGTAAAATTCACTGCCCTACGTATTTATATAGAGATATATAAAAAAACTCGTTTGCACTTCGCTCAAATACAGAAGCTGACATTTATATGTCTCAGCTTCAAAACCAGCAATGGATCACTTACTAAGAGAAATACTTTTTAAAAAATAAATGGACTATTTCAGAACGGTGTTTAATTGAGAAGACGGTAGGTAACAAATTAATGTCGCAATCGTAAATTGATACGTTAACTGATTGGTACATAATGTCTTGCGAGAGTTTTTCGTTTTACTGATAACTAGTTATGCGTCACATATCTGTGTTTGCTTTTATACGCTTCAGACAATGTAGATCACTTAAAAATCTTAGAAAGTCTTCTTTTCACCAAACACAAAATGTATAACAGCGAAAACACAACACATAATCACGAAGCATTTTCGGTAACCGTTCGTGCTTGAAGACATTATGCAAATCTGTGTTATTCTACTAGAATTTAAGGGTACAGAAAAATAGAGGAACATCATTTCATTACAGCATCTGCAAACAAAACAAAAACCATAGAAAAACTCTTTAATGCACGGGAGGCTATTTTGGTAAATATAGGTCATGATCTAGCTGAGATTTGCAACTTGGTATTATATGCAAATTGAACACATGAAAAAGTCGCTATTCCCTGTAATTTCGAGTGAGTCTAAACTGTACAGTCACGAATAGCGCTGGCTACGGACCTAAAAATTACCGGGATAGTTTTCTTTTTGCTTATTGGCATTAAAACGTTCGGTGTCTTTCCTTTAATAGGTCAGCATTTTAGCTTAGTATATTCCAGGAAGTTATTTATATTTTGTATAACTGCTCTGATGGAGCATGTTCTGTTATGTTAAGTATTTCCTGGGGCATCTAATAATTACAGGTATTAGTTAATAATCATTGTAAATCTTGGCGTTAGTTTCGCGTACATGCATACTCAAATTAAAACTATTGTGTGGAAATATAATTTAATTTAATGCTTAACGGTAGTATTGTATACTTGGTAGTACTACCGTGAAATAACATAATTAGTATAAACATCATGCAAGTGGCTTAATTTAAAATAGTCATGTGTTCAGTTTTGTATTACAGTTTTGGAAGTTGCAGTGTATTTGGAAAGTAATTTGCTGTAAAAATAAGGATCTATAGTGATGTACATATAAAATATTTATATATTCGGCACAAAAATGACGAAGACAGTACTTCTGGAAGTGCGAAGTTACCCAAAAGTGAGCGTCATTATAGTGCTGGCAAATACATAGTTAATTTTGAAAATGCCGATATTTTTACTCAATTCAGTTTACAAGCATGGGCATTTTATCATTCAAATGTCAGCCCTGACCACTAGGGCAGTATACCATTCTTTCAGCGAAGCTATTGAATTTCATGAAAAACAACTGAAATTTTTTCCTTAAATTATTGAGTCAGTTGGTACTAGCGGCCAAATATTAGCAGCGATGCGCGTGCTTACCGTTACGTATAATTACCAACATGCCTAGTGTTGATGCCTACTTACATACAGAGAGTAGAGAAACTAAGTGCAAGACTGATTTACAATATGTTCCATGAACCATGGATATGTGATATAAATACGGAAGGTAACCGATAGTTCGACTGTTGCAAATTGTGAGTTCAGCGCGCCGATTCGATCTGAAAAGTGGAGTATACTACGACTAATAATAATATTATTAAGATTATCTTAATTTTAAATTATGTGCCTTTTGCATGATTTTAAATAAAAACGGAAAGGAAACGAAAGATAAATAGTGAATACAGAAAATCTCGTGATGGCGTGAAGCAATAAAACAATGTGTATAATTTTCAATGAAACAGTGTTACTTCTAAAAGAATATAATACAACACGTCATTATAAGACTAAATATTTAAAGAATTATTCCAAATTTACAACAAGCCTACGATTAGAAAAATAGGAACCTTTGAAGCCCATGTTGTGATCTTAGCAATTGTTGTTTAAGACAAGAAGCAGAAACTCATCCTAGTTTCATTTTTCATTTCATTTCAGTTATTGATCACTTGTGCCGGAGAACTCCGGATGTGAAACGTTACAATATACAAGCATAAAAAAATAACAATGTAATTCGTATTATCGAAACATATTATCACATTAGATACAAAACTAATTACTATAAAACTACACATGCAAAAAACTAGGTTACACAATTTCAATTAACCTACAAGTCAGCAAGAAATTTCCCCAGGCTGTAATAAGTCTTGTTCGTGAGTATCTGCTTCAATCTGTATTTAAAATTACTAAGATTTGGCGCAGCCCTAATGTCACCGGGCAGCGCATTAAATAGTCTACTACCAAATTGTAAAGGAGTTTTATTATAATTTTCATATGCGTGGGACTCAACAAGGAGATCATTTCTACCCTTGGTATCGTGGCTGTGCACCGCGCCAACCACAACGTTGGCAAGGTATCCCTTTTACTTTACCGATACTGTACGTAAACGATACTGTAGAAAATTGTCTGTCAAAAATCGACAGTTAGAGTGGTTCTCTTAGATTCGGGGTGAGTCAATAGATGTTTTTGATACTGATCAGGTGCTATTTTCTATTTGTAAAATATATAAAAGTTGTGAAGTGTATGAAGAGTTTGGGAATATTCACAGCCTGACCCGACCACTCAAGAATATTTTTTAAAATGGTTGAAAATGCTACTCCGGCAACAATCTTCAATGCAAAAACAGTGTATGGTGTATGATGGTGATAAAAAACATGTGTGTAAAGTCCATCATATCAGCTATTAATCATATCAGATCACATGCGTGCTAACTCCTTGAATTTATTGAAAAGATTGGAGAAAATGAGTTATCATATTATATTGTACTATGTTAGCTTAGCTGCTGAAAACTTTAAAATGATACATGTTTTTTACTTATAATTAATAATCGAAATTGTCTTTGTTAAAATTATATGGAGTAAATGATTCATATATCACGTTACATAAATCCTTTTAATAAAAACCTGTTTTTTTTTCAATCTGAATTTAAAAAATGTTTCACGCATTTTAATACATACCTACCCATTAATCACAATGATGATATTTAACTTTATTATATGAATTATTTAAGTAGTAATTTATTGTATGTCTTTAGTAGTTAAATCTAGTATACTAATTGAAGTCAAACTGTCCAATTTCATGTTGGAGATTTCTTGAGCAGACTATCCTCTGCACATATCCTTGGAAGAAAATGTGCAATGCCATTAGACTATATAACCTCATTTGCCAATTGATGTCTGCACTTCGTGAAGTTTTTTACGCAATAATCAATAGCTCGGTATGAGTGAAGCATTCACTCTTCTTATTGCGAACTTCTTATCGAGCAGATTTAACTAAATTTAAACTCGGCTCGTGCTTGATACTCTATTGTTCACACTAATGTGTCACATGGATCTATTTTGAGACCTATTTCGTTTACTAGTTATATGTTGCAGTTGTTCAGATAGGTTAGGCATTTATTTCATGCTTATTATGATGAAGCTCAATTGTGCACATCTTTTGAACAGAATTACTTCCATGTAAAAGATTAATGTTGATCGCAGTGCTTGAAGTCGGTAGTTACCAAACAAGCAACAATTTACTTCATATTCAAAGTTGACCAATAGACGAATTCACATCATGTTTGATAGCCAAGCGGCACTGAAGGCGTTACTAAGCCGGAAAGTGACGCCCAGGCTGGTAACGAAATGCCTCGACGAATTGGTGGAACTGTCGAACCGGAACAAGGTTTGGTTGACTTGGATACCGGGCCATCAGGGGATCGAGGGCAACGCAAGAGCTGACGAACTCGCAAAGAGTGGGTCAGAGATGAAAATGTACGGCTCAGAACCTTTCTTTGGGGTCACAAGGCAAACGGCCCGAAGATACATAGGCGACTGGGTTCGTACGAAACAGCAAGAATACTGGAGAGCTACACGCGGTATAGTACATGGTAAAACCTTCATAGGGAAACCATGTAGGAAAAGAGCTAAAGAACTACTACGGCTTAGTAGGAAACAGCTCTGCATTGTAACGGGACTAGTTACCGGACATGCTGCGGTGAAAGAACACCTACACAAAATCGGAGTGTTTGAGGGGGACACAAAGTGTAGACCAATGTGTAGACTTTGTGGGATAGAACCGGAGACAGCCGACCACATACTACGCGACTGCGAGGCACTAGATCGCAGAAGGCAAAATCTATTTGGGAGAACGAAAGGAGACCCAGAGACATACCTTACCCACTCGGTTAGGGACCTGTACAGATTAGTGGAGGGTACTACCGTACTAGAGTGGGTGAATTGAACATACAGATGTGGTACAATAAGTCTGATGGCTGCGGTGCCTACCGGGGACCATAGGTCGGACGGGTCTGGGAGGGAAAAAAAAAGTTTGTTGAAAAAGTTCATAGTTTCAATTATTTATACAGGGTTCTACAAAAAAGTAGGGCAATTTGTTAATAATGGGTTTTTCCTTATGTCACCATTTATTTGAACATTTTTCCTTCTATATACAAAGTGATAAATTTAACTTTTTAAAATGTACATTTATTAATATTTCCAGTATGCTTGCACATATCTTTCTCAAATTTGGTACAGATTTGATTGAAACAGAAAGTGACATGGTGTTATTACTTTAGACCAAAGAATATATGACTAATGGATTGACCTACATTTTTGTAACATCCTGTATATCTTATCATTTGAAAGCGTTTTTCCTTCTGTTCCGTCAGTTCTTGTTTTTTTTTAATGTGGTGGGTGCTTAGTTGCAGTGACTCCGTAAACTGTATCGGTTGTCTGGCTATCACTGCAACTCTCGCGGTGTAGTTTTTGTGTGTGTATGTTGTGTTCAATTGGCTTTGTGACAGCATCATATCGCCTTTTATGATGCCGCGCTGTTAATCACTTTGCTCCCAACAGCGAATGGCAAGTCGATCCGGGATTAAACTCTCTGAAAAAATGTCACCGTCTCTCCAAAGAATTGATCCCCGGCGCCTATCGTCCTCTCGCAACAATAGTCAGCCACCTAACCACTGCGGCCATCGACCCGTTGTTGTTGTTAATAAAGCTTTTTCTCGTAAACAGTTTTCTTATGTTCTCGGCTTTGGCTATGAATTATATCTTACTTTTTCTGTGTAACTGAAATTGTATATCTTTACGATAATTTATTATTTAGTACCTTCTTATTTATTTTTATTATTTATTCTGTACATTTTTCATATTTTTTGGTTTATTCGCATTTGAATTTTTATGAACAACAGTAAAGTGAACCCTTAAATAAATAAGCACACTAATGTCATTATACTATCAAAAGAACTGCAATCCTTATTCACACATAATAAATCCTGGAATTTTTTAATATTAATAATGGGTTCATAACCAATACAAACTACTCAAAATTTCCTAGTTTTATGAAAGGGGGACAAGGAGACTTTTTCACTATTATTATTATACAAGAGAACAAAAATTTTGAACAATATAGAACGAAGCTAAACAATCTGGAGTAACTTTCAAGAGTTGAAATTTGAAAAAAATGAGAAGAAGAGCCCGACTCATTGGTTTTTTTCAATTATTTTATAAAGTAACTACTAAGTCTTTTTGGAAAATGATCAGAAAAGCTACAACCACCTGGAGAAAATGTTTGAGATTCTAACATTTTAACAAAAAAATGGTTTCTTGTCTTCAAACAATATTAAAAATTAGTTCGAAGAATGGAAAAAACAATTATGCAGCCCCCATTTTGTCAATATTCGAAATTTTGAAAGTTCGTAGAACAACTTGGAATAGCTTTCAAAATTACGAACAGAAGCTAACAGAGTAAGCTGGCATTTACATGAAAGAAAATCCAAACATTTTTGTAAAAACAAATTTAATAAAACGATGCCAGAACAAAATAAGGGAAAACTATCGCAATAAAGAATTCAGAAGGTATACCTACTAGCAAAAAATTATTATATTACCTTTTTACCTATAAGGATAAATATTATAAACATAGTCTTCTTTTTTCTACGAGAACCAATATTGTATAGCAAAATATTGACAGTTTTTAAAAAGACTCCCCAAATAATCTGTTGATTACGTCGGTCAATTACATTGAAACACGGAAGTAGGGAAACACGCATCGTAGTGGACAATAGCTCTATAAATTATAGTAAGTTAAGTATTTGGAATGTTTCGACAACAATATTTCTTTAATTCAAAGAAATATTAATTCAATTATTTTATTGAATTTAAATGAAACAAATCATAACTTCATACATTGTATTAGCATAAGAAACACATTTTCTTTGAATTCAAAGAAATGTAAAATTGGTTTGAACGTCTTATTTTTATTCAAAACGAATAATAAACTTTCCAGACAGGAAAATACTTCTTGAAATCAATAAATATGTAGTCGCTGAAATAAACAGTTTTTTAGAGTCCATGCTAATTTACATTCATTTGAGTAAGGTCCTTCCTTGAATTGAAGTTAATATTTACTTGATCGTACTAGCTTTGTTATTAATATATGTCAGTTATTGCGACTTCATTTATGAACGTGAATATTATCATGAATATCATATTCTTCTTTTTCATCATTCATCTATGACTGCGCCTCCACTATTTCATTGAAATAACAACGGATTCGTTACTTCGAAATATTCATACTATTTTTTAGAGGATAAATAGAATATTTGAAGAATGTCGGCACAAGGAAATTATTATTTGAAATGCCGACATATGGTAACTACATACATATATGCATATATGCAACTATATATGCAGTAATTTATTATCATTAGGAGACCCAATTTTTCTAATGGTTGATTTCAGTCAGTCATCCTATATATGTACTTATTTAACTCAAAGGGATGTTGTCAAAGTCATATATTTTCAGTGTGATTGCAAAACAAGCGAGAAGTATATGAAAGTGGGAGATACTGTTATGATAGATAATCTAAGTTGTGCTTCATTAAAGTGCAACTTCTATCAGTCGACGTTTGTCTAAACGGATCTAAAATACTATATTGTGGATGGAGGATGTTGAGCTCTTGAATTTCGTGTGTTAATTTTATTATATAATCATAAAAACAATCGATTCCATAACACTACGCAGATTTAAGACGATTTTACGCAGGGCTTTGCGGTAATTCTAAGAACTAATCCCTTGAAACTTCAAAGCATGAAATTATAGAATTAATAATTATAATTTTGAAATATAAAAGTGCGTGGTAAGGACGAGACACACTAAGAACAGATAATTAGTATGTAGGTAAAGTGGGCAATATGTTTTCCGATCGGAGAGCTCTTGGCCAAAGGCTACAGAGTCACCTGCCGCCTCCCTCACCGGGTCCCCAGTAATAATACCTGCTAGAAGTGGGGCATATATTACCCCGCAGATACATAATTAAGCGGCGATCGGTCGATGTTTCACACTCAAGCCTAAGGCATTGGATCCCGTGACCAAATCGCGGCTAACAGTATTGTACGGGGATTGCGAGCGGTCATTCGACTTGCTGTGCATAAGAACTCCCGTAAGATTTCATATCATACATGTATGCTTGTATGTATGTATATCTATCGTCGGTATAACCAAAATCGTAAATAACGTAAACCAGCGAATTTATAGGAATTGATAAAATGTGAAGGAATCGGTTCTTAAAACCCTTGTCAGATATGAAAAACATCGTTACTGTTCACATTATGTCACTTGAAGTGGTGAATTTGCACGTTTCTGTGTGTGCTCCCTGTTCTTCTGTACTTCGTTTAGTTCCTTCTTACCTCTGTGCTTTTTTATTAGTAGACCTTAAGAGAAATGAATGAATTTGGGAAAAATTTTTATATTATCTTTCATTGCATCGTCTGCAGACACAGAAGGAATGCTTTCTACGTATGGATTTGTCTATTCAAACATACATACATGTAGACTGGGGAATGGATAGGCAACTAAGTTGGCATTTCTTTGTAAACATTATAATAGTTCAGATAGATTTGACATTATTTGCATCGCTGTTTCAAACGCCTCTTTAAGTTTCAAATATTTACTACTTCATTGATTTATTTTTACAAAAAAACTCCTTACTGACCATTGTAATAAGTTTAAATATCGCTAAAATCCATAAAATATAAAAATTTAATTGAAAAGAAAATGTTTCTTTGTCGGCGGTGGATGCTAGTTTGCTTCGGTTTTTTAACCTACATATATTACTTGTCTGGCTGCTGCTGTAACTCTTATTGTGTAATTTGTATATGTATAAATGTGTTCAATTGCCTCGTTACAGCACTTTGTCTCGCCGTTTATAATTCTGGGCTGTTAATCACTTTGCCCTAAACAGTTGTTAATCCCGACAAATGTGTAGCAGGTGCAGTATCTTGGGATGGTTCCCGACAACGAGACTCACCTTAAACACCACTTTTCGATGGTGGCGTCCCGATTCATTCGGGAGCGAGATTGAAGTTAATGATCTAGACGGTGTTTCTTCGACCGATACTTACCTATGGCGCCCTCACCTGGTCCAGCGCTTGTAAGCCGCAGATCAAACGACTCAACGTTCTGCAGTACATGGTGCTACGCATCATAGTCGCAGCGCCCTGGTTCGTTACCAGCATGTAGATTCACAGAGATTTGGACTTATCACCTCTGTACGATCATGCACTGGCGCTGGCCAGGAATCCGAGAGGGTTGCTCGGTCGGAGAACCCGTTGGTCCAGCATGTCAGGGAGCTGGATCCTGACACACCCACCTCCCCTACTATTTTGAGACGAGACGGATTGACATGTCGCCATGCCAGCGCCACCATTGTGAGGACCTCTGCAGAAAAAGACCATAGAAACTCTGTGGCTGGATAAAGGGATACATAATAGAGATTAAAGGTTAATGGACGAACAGTCCAGCATTAACGAAAAGAAAGACGTCAACCTAAACAGTGAATGGTAAATAGACCAGGAGACAATTCCCGAAGAAAATGACGCCGTAGTCTCGGAGAATCAAAACCCGGACCCTAACGATCTCTTATATCTCTGGGTAGCCAACTAACCACTGCGGCTATGATCTGTTAATTTTCTAAGCTTTCCGACGCATTCTTTTGCGTAGATTTATATATACTTTTGCTTGGTCTAGTATTATCCACCAATTCTGCTCTGTAGTCTTTGATCCTCATTTCGGTCTATTTTAATATAGTTTCAGTTTCCATTTTGTAATCGTTTTTAGTACCAATTCTTCTTTTCCTTTGTTTATGTGCTCGTTCTTAGTCTTAGTCCTTTCAAAATACGTTTGTACTTTTAGAATTACGTCGAACAAGGTTGCTAACAATGCATATCCTTGTCTTACTCGTTTATTTAGGTACAGTCTTTTACCAGATATTCTTTCATGTGTTGGCAATAGAGCATTTGAATGTTTCAGTGTAATTTTAATAAATTTAATTAATTTTCCTGGAATTCTTTTTTAGCATCTATTATAATTTTGTTTGTGCTAACGCTGCGACATGTTTGCTAGAAGTGAATATTATCTGTAGCTCCATATCTTGTTTGTTGTATTTTTCAGTAGTTTAATTTATTTATGGTTGATCTTTCTTACCTGAACCCATTTTGATAAGCTGCTGTTGCTTTTTTCGGAATACAGTTTTATCCGTCTAAATATTATCGGTATTTATACATATATTATACACTATATTCAGTAATTTAATTCTTCTTTAGCTGTTATATAGCCTTTGGATCACCTTCCTTATGATTGGAAGTGTTAGACTTGTTATCCATTCTCCCGGTATTTTCTCATTTCTCTAAATTTCCAATTAAATTGTATATTCTATTTTTGTTGATAATATCATTGGTTCCTGCAATTTTATCTGCTTTCATATTATTTGTACTTTCATAGCACTCTTCGACTGATGGCTTCTTAGTCTCTATTTCTTCATCGCTGGATTCATCATATTCTTCCGCTGTTTCTTATGAGGTTCGCGCTATTTCAAAATACTTTTTCTATTCCAGTTTCTCTATATTCGCGATTGTATTTTTTCTTCTTTCTCTGTCTTTTTATGTGCTCGAAGAGTGTATTATTATTTTCGTTGTCATTTCCTACTTCTATCATAATATTTTCTATCCACTTATTTTTCTTCTATTTGTTACTTCCTTCGTTCCTTATTTGTCTACATTAGTTTTTGGCTACTCTTTCATGTTCTTATTTGTAGTTGTTTACTATTATTTTCACCTGCATATTCTATTCTTTCGTCTTTATGCTTTAGTTCCTCAAAGTTGCATGTTTTCTTATTTTTCTAGTTTTATTACTTGTTATAATCTTTAAGCTAGTTTTTATAACAAGGTGATGATTAGTATCCACACCTGTAGGTATCTTTGTATAATCATACATCTTGAATTATTTTTCTGTTTCCTTTTGTGAGTATGTTACTCATAAAATAACACAAATTAAACTTTGTATCTATTCACAATAATGGATATGATAGTAATAAATATTGTGTTAACAGGGCATTTCAATCAGGTAAAAGCATACAGAGTTCCATTTAAAAAAATAATTTTTGTAGTATTATTTGTTACTTGTGTTGAATAGCTTACTGAATCATTTATTGGCGAAAAATCTTATTTATTTCGTATCGTTGTACTACGATGTACGTAATTCTGTATAGTATTAATTAAGCTATCAATGAGCAGCTAATTGATTGCTGAAATACGTAATGAACGTATGGGTTGATAGTAATATATAAAATAAATTAAAAGGTTTACTATGTAACATAACCAGTGTAAGGGAGAGTTCTAAACAAAATTTTAAAAGTACGTCAATAAGAATGCTCCAATACTTTCAATATTTGTTAGGTTGCTATTGATTGACGCATTTATATTGTTTTGGTGCTTATTAGTTTATTATAACTGTAACATTTAACTTCATTGTTTTCATACTGACACATAGTCTAGACATTTCGAATATACATACGAACATATATACACATAAGTAATTATAGAGAACTTGGAGAACATTTCACCTGTTGACCCGCCCTATCACATTGTGTACAGATCGCCCAGCACGTAATTGAAAGCGCCTACGCTCTGCACGGTGAAAGAAAAAGAAAAGAGATTTTCAGAGTGCACCTCCTTGGCCACTCCGATATGAAAATAATAAATTTTACACACAGCACAACAAACAACAACAAACACCTGAAGAGTGGGATGATATGTCAAGGGATTCACATATGTAGTCAGCAATATCTCACTTTATGTAGGTTTCAAGGATTACGTCACGTATAGAGTTAACCAAGAATTGTTGACGGTATCCTATAGAAAGAAATTTGAAACGTTCTGTATGTATGTGTTTGTTAAAGACATTTATCTTCGCTACTATTTATAGGTAGCACGGTGTAATATAGCTTCTTAAATAGAAGTATTTTTGAATATATGCTTTGCTGAGTTTCGTAAACTAAATTGTTGAAACTAAACTCTAATGTCTATTTAAGGTGAGTAAGTTATAAGTCTGATTTGATGCTGTGATTGTTTCCTGCGCATAAACTTTCTACATATGTTGGAATGGCCAACCTGCGAGACGCGTACTCTTTTAATTTGAATTAAAATCTTGAGATGAAAGAGTAGTTTCTTTTTAAATAAGTCGCGAAAACGTTACGTCTCTATTATGTTGATCTAAACACCAAAAGGTTTCCTATATTCATTTTCACATTTCGTAGTTTCAGTCTTTTTAATATACAGTAGAACTCGGTTATAGCGTCAACATTGGGATTGACAGTTTTTGGACATTATAACCGAGTGACGCTATTCACGAAGTAGGAACACATTTTTACATAACCAATCAGATACATAACATGCTTCATAAGCTATTTTATATATTACATAATATAAGTACACTAAATATTATGGTAAATACATAACTACAACATATCTATAATCAGACCTTTATGTTTTAAAAGTCTGTAATTTTGATTTGTGAACATTTTTTACACCAAACGAGTCTATCAATCTTTGATTCTAATCGGAGAAAATTTTCCATGACTTGAGTTGAAGTTTCACGGTATCTAAAAAATGCATTTATCACATGTACTGCATTACGCACTTCTTGACTTGTCGATTCCGCAATTTCTAAGTCACAAGTTTCCTCTTCCTCTTCGTCATTAACATTTTCCAATTTATCATTCGCATTTTTAACCAGTTCTACTATATCAGCATCAGAGTAAACGTCAGATGTAATCAAGTCATGATCAACAGTCACAAATTCTTTCACTTCAATTGTATCCAACTGTCATTCTTTTGTACCAAAATTTTGCCATCTTTTTTGGTGTTCAGATAAGGGCACATCGAATTTATCATCTTCGGCTGCAGTAATTTCTTTTTTCGACAATTTTGCATGTCGAAAACAGTTCGCAATTGTTGTTGTAGTAACTTCATTGCAACCTTTTCCCACATATTCTACAACGTTCAAAATCGAAGTTTTAGGCTTCTTTTGCTGATCCATGTCCAAAATAATATTTTTTAAAAACATTTTCGATAATGACATCTTAGGCTACGTATTATTCTTTGATTCAATGGCTGCAATACACTTGGATGCATCTCAACAAGTAACAAAACGGTTCGTTGTTTTCCTATAAGCTCTTTGTCCCAATTTCATCCATAACTTCTTCTTTTGATAAGAGGTTACAGAAGATGTTTTAATGTTTCTAAAACATCGTGGATTCTTGGACTTTCCAATTACGATAAGTTTTCTTTTTTCTGTATCTGTCATATTCGCGCATAAAAGGACTGTTAGCCTTTCTTTATCCTTCTCGTAATTTTGGCCACACATTCGTTAACTACTTTTCTGTTTCTTGAAAATTGACACTTTTTGCCTCGCCACTAATTTTTCCGAAGCTTATCCCATGTCGAAGCTTAAAACGGTCAAGCCATCCACCAGAACATTTGAATTCTGGATCTCCCAGTAATCGTCCAAATTCTTCGGCCTTTTCCATAAGTAGTGGTCGCTTTACGGACAAATTTGCAGCTTGGCATTGA